>JAYESA010000014.1:63317376-63519876 GCA_036927795.1 Iris macrosiphon
ACATAGATACTTGATGGTGTGTCTAGGCGAATACTAAGGTATGGGTTAAGGTGCTTAGTTAGTAAATGGTTAGTGTGTTCGGTTAGTTTAGTGTGAAGGTTAGTTTAGCTACTAGTAGTTAGTATAGCTAGATAGTTAGTTATATATATACTTGTTATCTAAATAGTTAGATTGATGTACCTACTAGTTAGAATATTAACTATATGTATCTATGTATTTGGGTATTGGTAGTAAGTTATTATGGAGGTATTGTATTGATAGGTATTATATGTTAGTAGTTGTAGTATTTACTAGTTAGAATAAGTTAGCATATGCTTTAGTTATGTTAGTACATATTAGTTGCTTATATTGGGCTGATAGGTATATAGTTAATGTTGGGTAGTGAGCTATGATTGAGGTTTGCATTACCTTGAGATACCAAGGTAAATGCCAAGTATTGAGGATACTCAAGGTATTGGGTTTGGGTATCAATATGGGGGTTTATTAGTGCGATACCGCATTGGTTCAAAGCCAAGGTATTCATTTAGCATTGTAGTCAAGATTAGTATATATAAAATTGTTTGGATATGCATATATGACTATTTCATATTTTGTTGCGTATCTTGCGATACGGTGTCTTAGTATTTTAGATTTAGCTTGTGTGGCCTAGTTTCATAGTGTATGAACCCAATATCTTTAAGATAGACTCATACAACCTAGAAATAGATAGTTTGACCAAGTTTGACCAGACTGACTTAGAGTTGACCTAGTTTGACTATTTTGACTTAGAAATAACTTTATGACCTAGAAGTTGACTAGTTTAACTTATTTTTATTTTGAAACCTTGTATTGATGTTATATTCCATATCTAGATCTTTGAGGTACTGTTCCAGACATTTGTGAGACTATTCACTGGACTTCAGGTGAGTACATTCTCTAATAGTTTCTTATTTATGATATCCACTATGTTCATTATATCTAGTGTAGATATCCTTGATTTTTTAACACGATGGTTACTCGGATTGGTATATCCGGATCTCGTCATGAGATGTTATTTCTTGGTATATATGGTGTATCTTGTGCAAGCCTTATTTCATTGTTCTTCTTGTACATGTACAGACACTTATTCTCCGGGAGATTAGCTATCTTCTTAAAGAATCCCCTGCCATAACGTACCATAGTTGGATCTACTATACCAGTCGGGATTGGGGAGTATGTAGTATAGATATGTGATCATACCCTCCTTGTATCAAGTCTTATTCATTGAATAGTGAATCATACACCGCACGTATGATTAGCCAGGCTATAAATCTTGTATCAAGTTCCCAAGTCGATCACATGTTAAAGCTGGTATTCACTCACTTAGTCATTAGTATATTCTTTTTCATTGCCATATTGTTCATTCTTGTATTTATTCATAGTATTTCCTTTATTGTATATCTCTTGTACCTATTATTGCATCTTGTATATTCATATATATTTACTGTTACATAGTTTATATTATTGATTTAGAACTGCGGTTAGAGATGTACTTCGCTCCATTCCTGACTGAAAAATATTTTTTAGAGGATCCGAGAGATTGGCGTCCGACATACTATGGACTGCGACCTATAGATGATACAGACCTGGACCCACCAGTTCTGGAGTGACTGCCAGGATTTTTAGCCAAATTCACTAGGTAGCATAATAGCCTATATTAGATTATTACCCTAGAATATAAAGTATACCTTAACTAATACTTACACTATCTAATTATAACTTGGTATCATGGGTACTTATCCATAACTATTACCTTAACCATTGCTAACTATATCTAACATACACTAATCTAATAATAACAACTGACATACACTAGTTACTAATTAACAGTTCTACTTGCACTAACCGAACTAATCATTAACTAGCTAACTGACCAATACTAACTGATATCTAATTGGTAACTCAGTAACTACTAACTTAACACTAAAGTCACTACCCCTTACTGATACACATTTGTATATACCCCAACTTGGCAATTGAACTCTTCACCTTACTAAGGCCACTGCTGATACCTCATCTTAACAGCAAGTTATTGTTAAGCCCCCTCTTCCTAACTCACTGATACATACTATGTGAAGTATGATACACACTGTGGCCAGATCTCCACAGTTCACCAAAACCCCAATCTACACACCACTTCTCAATTATGTAACTGAACAAAATGATACACCACCACATACACATAGGCGTACACATCAAGTTCTCATCTTTCTGCTGTATGTCCAACCCAATCCTCCTTAACTCATATCTCAAACTTGTTGCTGTTGTAGTTGTATTCTATTTCCCTTTTCACTAACTGAGATACACCTGAACCTCACAGTGCCTGATACCACGGATACATACGTATCAATTACCACTCAATCAACTACTAGATTTTACATAATACTTATACCCACACTCGCTTTATACCCAATCATACATGCCTCAAATCATTAGCTATAGGCTCTACACAAGTATACAGACACTAAAGTCTGATCAGTGAGTCAAACACAACAGATGGCACCCTCCCCAATTACCTGTACACAGCAACCCAACATCTCCTCATCTGGACCCTACAGTAGCAATACCCTAGCCCCTACTAAGTCTACACATGCAAACACATTCACAAGCTTACACCCATACACAGATAAACTTATGAATCATATTCATATATATATATATATATACAGTAAAGGCATTTAAGCAAACACTTAGAGTGTGCAAATAAAGTATCCATGATACTCATCCCATGAAATATCAAAATCCCAATTATATTACAATAATTATTTCTACTGATCAAATACACATAATAATATATATTAAGACTAGTTACAATAGGAATTAAAGAGAAATAACATCAATCACTCAAAATGAGCTCTGTATTATCCCGTATCATGATACGGCCTACTCGTGTCTAATTGTGGACATGTAGCTAGTCTTTCTAACCTGATCTAAGTCTAATTAGACTAAATTAGCCTCATGACACACACTTGATGTGTCAATCTCATAATTCCCCTAAATTGTACATAAAAACCTATGTAGAAGTTACAAAACACATCAACTAGGCCTAGATCTTCATCCTATAGGTAGTCATATGCCATATGAGGGTTCCTAAGAGTCAAATGCATGATTTAGAAGTCAAAATAAAGGGAAGAATTCAGATTTATACCTATTGGTAGATAAATTTCTAATAAATTGCTCAAATGGACACGATCCGGACACAAGCTTATTGTCAAATGCTTCTCCTCCAAGTGCTCCTTGAAAATCCAAGCTCCAATGCTCTTTGCTTGATAAAATCAAGAGAGAATAGAAAATTTTGGTTAAAATTTGTGGAGGAATGAGTCAATTTAGGGAAGAACACAATTGGGTATCTAAATAAAATGAACTAATAAAGAGGAGAGAGAATGAAGAGCCTCATATGGCCGCCCCCCCCCCCCCCCCCCCTCCTTGGTTCTTCTCCAAGCAACAACAAATATCCAAAATACCCCCACCATTTAGTTATAAGGGAAAATTAGGAAGGGCTATATTGGAAAGGCTCTAAACTAATGCAAATTAAACTAATCTCCTTAATTAATTAAAAAAGAGGGTCTAATGGGCTTGGTCTCATATTGGGCTCAATATGTTGCCATAACTAACTAATGGGTCCACTAATGATAAATCTAAATAAACATAGGCTAGCCTACTAACAAATAAAATTAGCACTAGCATAATTTAAATAAATAGAATAATATAAATAGATATTAATTACTAAATAATAGTTATGCTAAATGACCAAAATATCTCTATTCATAAATGTGGTAGTGACAGTTTCAGTCAGAAGCAAGGTGTTGACTATGAAGAAAACTTTTCTCCTATCGTGAAGATGTCTTCTATTCTGGTTATTCTTTGTCTTGTTGCTTCCCAAGATCTTGAAGTTAAGAAGTTAGATGTGAAGACTGCATTCCTCCATGGTGATTTAGTAGAAGAAATCTATATGGAGCATCCAGATGGTTTCAAGGTAAAGGATAAGGAACACTTGGTTTGCAAATTGAAGAAGATCTTGTACGAGCTCAAGCAGACACCGCAATGGTGGTATAAAAGTTTTGATTCTTTTATGCTTGATCATGGGTACAAAAGTATATCTTCAGATCATTGTGTTTATATCCAGAGATTCTTTGATGATGATTTTATTATTCTCTCTCTATATGTTGATGATATGCTTGTTGTTGGAAAAGATATGTCTAAGACTAACAGGTTAAAAAAAGAGTTGAGCAAGTCCTTTGACATGAAGGACTTAGAAGCAGCACAACATATATTGGGAATGCAGATTTCTTGGGACAGAAGTGTGAGAAAGTTGTGGCTATCACAAGAAAGATATATTGAACGTATTTTGGAGATATTCAATATATTGAACACCAAGCCTGTCAGCACACCGGTAGAAGCTTATTTTAGGCTAAGTGCACAACAAAGCCCTTCAAGTGAGAAGGACAAGGAGGAGATAAAGACCATTATATTTGCCTTGGTGTTGGATGTTTAATGTACTCAATGTTTTGTACAAGACCCGACATAGCACATACGATTGGAGTGGTAAGTCATTTTCTTGCCAATCCTGGTAAAACACATTGGGAAGCAGTAAAGTGGATCCTAAGATAACTTAGAGGAAATACCTCAAAATATTCTTTATGTTTTGGAGATGGCAAACATATCTTGGAAGGTTACACTGATTCTGTTACACCCGTTCCCAGATTTGGTATTCTTGAATTTATAATATTTAAAAATTTCCTTATTATGTATTCATGCTGTATTTTACATGTTGATTCCTGTAAATTATGTTATATTTTATTTGTTTTAATTTTTGTTTATTGTGGGAGACTACCCTGGACTAATAGTGAACACATATTGGCAATTTATAATATTTAAAAATTTCCTGATTATATATTCCTGCTGTATTTTACATGTTGATTCCTGTAAATTATGTTATATTTTATTTGTTTTAATTTCTGTTTATTATGGGAGACTACCCTGGACTAATAGTGAACACATATTGGCAATTACCATGGACCCGTACTAGGACCCGTATATAGGATGGATACCTGACCCGGTTCACGTTTGGAACCACTAACCACTAAGCCTATTTTGGATGGTTAAGATTTGTTTGGAGAGTGTCATAACTTAATCCTAT
The DNA here is from genome assembly GCA_036927795.1 of Iris macrosiphon. Taxonomy (NCBI): domain Eukaryota; kingdom Viridiplantae; phylum Streptophyta; class Magnoliopsida; order Asparagales; family Iridaceae; genus Iris; species Iris macrosiphon. The sequence continues at coordinate 63,322,535 of JAYESA010000014.1, forward strand.
GGCTAACCTCATTTCTCTACTTGGTATATATATATATATATATATATATATATATATATATATATATATATATATATATATATATATATATATATGGTTTTCTCCTCTCTAATTCTCCATCATTTCCACTTTCTTTCTTCTTTCCTCTTCCTCCTTCCCTCAAGAGCCCCCCTTGGCCGAACCCTAGCCCAAGCCCTAGACTTGGTTCTAGGAAGAGGTTTGTTAGTCCACCAAGGCAAGTACATATTGCTCAAAGTGGTGAAGCCATGATTTTTGGTTTTATATATATGTAGTAATTAAAATATATTTGATGGAAAATATTCTCCTTGGTGTGCTCATTATGTTTAGTTCTTGGAGTTTTAGGTTTTGGTGAATGGTTTAGAGTAGATCTGAGTTTCAAGTTAAGGTTTTTTATGGGTTCTATAAGTTTTTCTTAGTTTTGATCTATTAAAACTTATTTTATTTTGAAAACTATTAATTCCATATGATAGAGCATATAATTTCGTATAGTTTTGGCTTTTATTTCACTGGATTAGGACTTAAAATAAAGATTTTATGAAGAAAATAAGTTTTTCGGATTTTGGATTTTTTTCCATGGAGTTTGTGTTATTTTGGGATGAAGGAGTTCCATGCGGCCAAGCTAGATGCTCCCCTTCCAGCATAACACCTATCTTAATAGGCACATGGTTGTCTCTACATATGCACCCTAAGCTGAATTCATTGAACACTGAACGCATGAGATTTTACAAAGAGCAAGTGTCCATGAGGTCAGAAGCTCATACGGCTAGAGTGCATGCGGCCAGCTTATTATTTGACTTAGAAGCGACATATGTGTCTTTTTCTTGCACGCCTTTTCGTGTACATCTTTTTATGCTTTTGACTTTTCTTTGACACACATTTATGGTATATCAAATCGATCACTTCTCTGACCCATAATTATGACCCATCACTTAGCACTTGTCCCAAAGAGTGGACTTTTCCTTGAGCATGCGCCCAGTTTGTCCATGCGACACCTGTCTCATGCGGCGGACCATCCCATGCGCCAGACACAACTATGCGCCAACGCGGCCCTAGTGACCCATATACAAGTTTTGTTTCACTTAGTTAATGTTTTATAGAATATTTTATTGAGTGCTATGTTCTATGTGCTAATTCCAGTTCTTGCTTGTGTTATGACTCTAAGTATAATGGACTTAGTGAATCAGACTTTGCTAGGCATGGCTATGTGTTAGAACCGACTATGCATATGACATGATTATATGTTGGATTAGACTATGTGTTGACCCAATTGAGTTGGAAGTGATATTTGTCACAACCCGCACCCAGAATAGAGGCACATGTATGTGGGTACGTCTAGCCTACGCCGCAGTATCGGTGGTAGAACGTTGTCTAGGTCACAATAACACTAATATAACTCACAAACTGTCAATGATATCAATCTCCATAAGGAGGATAATATACATCTCACAATATCTCATAATATAAACTAAATCACAATAACTATAAGAGTATAAGGCACGATAAAAGATAAGAAGAATGACATAGTCAACACCATGTCTCAAAATATAGATAAACCACAGTCTAGCTGTCTGTCACGACCCGCACCCGGAATTTGGGCATGAGTCGTGGGTACGTCCAGCCTACGCCGCAGCATCGGCGGTAGAACGCTGTCTAGGTCACAAACATAGTATATCCTGTCAATAGTCTCAACTCCGTACGGAGGACAATGATAAAATAAACCACAGTTCTATAATATACTCAATCACAGCTATAAGAATAATGGCACGATGAGAATTGAAAAGAGTTCTAATAAAATCATCCACAATAAGTCCAACTCAAAACCTGGGTCTAAATGACCTCAAAAAGTCACAAATAAAAATAATACATCTCAGTCTCAGTCTCAGTCTAAAACAATAAATGCAGAAAAATAATCTAAGCATGGGCAGGCAAGTTCTCCTCTAGGATAGGCACCTCCTCTGGGATTTCTGGGGTGAAATCCTCCGCTATTCCTGGACCGTAATGAGTAGGGCAAAAGTCCTCCAGGTCCTCTGAAAATGTTGTTATCCAGTCAGGATTGGAGCGAAGCACAAGCACTAACAGCAGTTTCATTAAATTGACAAAATCTATAAACAGTGTAAGAGATACAAGATGGAAATAAAAGCTGAACATGTGAAGTACAGAGGAACTGAAACAGACAATAGAGCATCTAGCAATGAACAATAAATAGTGAATGCTAGAACAAGTAATCTGAATAAAGATAAACATCTAACTAAGTGTTTGAAATATTAGTTTATTATGTGATCGGCTTGGGACTAGATCAGGCTGGTTATATATGATTAGCTATGATTCTTGAAGGTCAGGCTAACCATATGGTTAGCTATGATGCATGATAATGGTCAGGCTAATCATATATAACAGCTATGAGGCATGATGATGATCAGGCCGCACCCGACGTGAGATGTGGGGTGAGCTATGATGCATGGTAAGTGTGGATATGATCACATAATCTACTAATAGTTCCCCATCCCCCAGCTAGCACGATGGATTCCAATCACGACTCCTCATGATGGGGATCTAGGGTGCTAACCCGTGTATCCATAGTTTCGGAATCAAGTATGTAATACACTACAATTTATAGAAGTAATCAACCATGAAAACTGTCAGAGAATGTACTCGCCTGTGGTCCTGAGCAAAATGTGAGGATCGAGGTCCAAAGTGGGATCACAATGACCTATATATAAGATAATACTGTTAAAATGGTGTTTGGAATAATAAAAGTGATTAGCTAATTTGAAATGGGGTGTTAGGCCATTTCTAGGTCTAAACTAGGTGTTACTAAGTCAACTCTAGGTTTTTTTTTTTGGTCAAACTAGTTAATACCTTGCTTCTAGGTCATGGATCAGTCTATACTAGGTTGATTCTAAGGTTTACTAGTCAAAACTAGGTTTTCTGGTCAATCTAGTCATTACTAGACTTATACTAATTAATACTTAGTTAATAAGGCAACACTAGGTGCAACTAATATGTATAACTCATATATACATATTGGTATCAAGTATACAACTTAATTATGTGAACCTTACTTAACTATAAACTAATACTTAACTTAACTGATGCTAACTTCTAACTCATACACATACTGACACTCAAAACCTCATAGGTACTCACAACTAAACTGCTACCTCAGCATATTGCCCACACACACTGCTCTGTTTATACAGGTAATGCACTTCCCCCTCTAGCTACTGACAGAACTCTAATTTTACACAATGTAGTAGCTGTACAGTTTACACAAATACATAGGCCTACCCTTCTCACACAGGTAATTCACTCTTAGCCCTCAACTCACTGAACTACTCTCAACACATATAGGAATTCACTTAGACACTCACACCCAATTTACTGGTACTGCTACACTTTGTATACTACACACACACACACACACAGTTTTTTTAAACTGACACAAAACACTCACCTAAGTCTCCACACTAACAGGACCCCAAAACTGTCTGATACTGCTCTCAGACTTGCACATACCCAAAACTGCTATACTGAACACACATATACCCCCAGTTATTAGGATACTCAAAGTATCATCTACCCACACACTGATATACATAATCAACTAGACACTAGGTTTCAGTCATCTCACACACACTGATAACCCCTGTTCTAATACCTACACCACACAATTTACAATTTCTGACAGTATACACACACCCCTCTATAACAACACACACACACAGGCACTTATACTGAACACCTTCAGTGTTAGTGTACACACACATATATATGTTTCTGTTTCCTTTCCCCCAGTAGGTACCCAGCACAGCCACTGCACACTGAATTTCTCCCTCAGTCTGCATACCTACACACAGGGATATATGTCTGGGTACACACTGACAATACAAAAACTGAAACAAACACTCTACACACACAGGAAAACATAGGGATACACAGGCATATGCACACAGTTCACTGACCAGTTTAACAGATTTTCCCCAATCAAAACACTGATACATAACCTTACACCCTCACAATTCACTCACCTTAACTCCATACTTGGATACACACATACACACAGATTCATAAATTTCCCCCAAATCCTACTGATACTCTAAACTGGAACACACCCAAGTGTATTCACTGAACACACAGTACACTACTGAAATCTGCACAGCAAGGAGTAACCACAACCCTCATACATACATATACATGTATTTCTCCCCCAACCCGACTGCTCTGCACACACAGAAATTCCCAGAACCCGACTGAACAGAGCCTACCCCCATTGCACATACCCGAATGTACAGTAAATCCCCCCATCGATTTGCATACACAGTTCACATATATGTAGGTATACACTACACATACACATATATGTATATATACAAATCAAGGTTCCTAGGAACTAGGTCAAACTTAGGTATTCCCTCACTGGAACATTTCTACAAACACATGGTGCATAGAAAAGTGGTCTTTTGCATAAGAACCCAAAATTCCTCTAATCCAAACCCTAAAGTCGGGTTCAACTTACACAGATGGGATGAAATCAGTCTACCTACCCAAAATCTAGGGTTAGGGTTCTTAATAATTGGGAAAAACTATGTTGGTCACCAAAACCTAATCCAAAAACCCTAAAATCGAACTACACACAGATTTGGGGTTCCTAATGGCCATGATCATCTGAAAACAGAATTTAAATGAGTAAAACTAGGGTTTTACCTGCAGGGAAGGTTTCTTCAACGAGGCTCTTCTTCTCCAAGGCTCCCTGACCCACGTTCTTTGCTTCTCTTGCTTTGGAGGAGGAGAAAATGGAACCTAGGGTTAGGGTTTCGAATTTTTGGAGTGGGGAGATGGTTTCTCTTGTGGAGGCTAGGGTTTCCTTTCTCTCTACGTGAAGAATAGCTTTGTGAGAAGCTTCCTATTTATATTAAACCTAGGTTTAGGGTTTCTATGCCTAGTTTTTAGGTTAAACCCCTTGGCCCTCTTATGTAGAACCTAATAGACTCAGGTTAAGTCAGTCTAGGGTTTTGAGGGTTCACCCTAATTTTGTATTCTAGGGTTTCACTAGAACAGGGTTTACAAATTAGGGTTGACTCACTAGGGTCTGTCCCTATGAGTTCTAGGGTTTTTACCTTAAACCAAATATCACTAATAAATATAATTAGTTTATAAAACTCAGCAAAATAATTAAATTCATAATTATTTAAAATAGCTAAATTACAGAAATACCCTTGTATGGAAAAGTGGTAGTGACACTGTCCAACATAAAGTCTCCACAAGTCTCAACATAAACTAAGAATAAGTCTAAACATAAACTCAATAACCTCAAATAAGTCTCAGTGCATAAGATAAACGCTGTCTAGATAGCTGCAGGTAATGTCTCTTCTAAAGGAATAGTCTCCTCTAAGATCTCTGATGTATAGTCTGCATCTATACCCGGTCCATAGTGTGTGGTACAGAAATCCTCAAGATCCTCTGGAAAAATATCCAATCAGGATTGGAACGAAGTACAAGCACTAACAGCAGTCCCACATATATTGACAAAAACTATAACACAGTATAAAGAAATACAAGACATATATGAATACTAGCAATAAGAAATATTGGACATAATAAAATATTGGAAATAAGAAAATACTGGAATAAAGGAATACTGGAACATCATCATCAATGTACATCTAGCAATAAAATAGAACTACAAGTGCATGCTAAAATAATGAACTGGTATATAAGTGAATGCTAGAACCATGACTAGAACATAAGGATTGCTAGATCAATATACTAGAGATACATATCAAGAACATCTAACTAAGTGTGTGAAACATCAACATATCATGTGATCGGCTTGGGACTGATCAGGCTTGCTATGTATGACTAGCTATGATTCATGTAAGGTCAGGCTAACTATCCGGATAGCTATGATGCAAGCAATAGTCAGGCTAATCATACATAACAGGCTATGAGGCATGTAATGGTCAGGCTATACCGACGTGAGGTGTGGGTGAGCTATGATGCAAGTAGAGTTGGGTATGATCACATAATCTACTAATATTTTCCCGTTGCACGATGGATTCCAAATCACGACTCCTCATGGTAGGTCTCGATAATGCCAACTCGTGTATACAACAGTGTCGAAATCATGTACACTATACAACTAGAATTATAGAGATAATCAACAAAATGGAAACTGTCAGAGAATGTACTCGCATGTGGTCCTTAGCTGGCAATACCAATGTCCTGGTTCCAAAGTATCATCTGAATGATCCAACATTCCTATAGACATATCATATAATATAATATTTTATCAGATATTATACTAAAACACACAGTCAAAATACAATGATCTCAGAGACTACGCTAGGGGTGTCACGTCTGTAGTTGTTGTGCATAACAGACAGTCAATGATACAGTCTTGCCAGTACGTCAGTGTACATATGGCAATCTGCTAACATGTTATGGTCATAGGTCAAGGTAACTACGGGGTATCCGTGGTTACACTCGGGTCATCTAGTACCCAGACATATAATACATATTATCAATTAGCCTATACATTAATATTCATTAGTTATAATATGATAAATATATGTATATATATACTTTAAACAGAATTTATACTTTGTATACATATTAAACATATACTAGGGAGATATATATACAATACATATACATATGTATATATATATACTAATTTGGAATTTATACTATATATATATATATATATATATATATATATATATATATATATATATATATATATATATATATATATATATATATATATATATACCAATATACATTTAAACAGGTGCTAACATGTATGCCAATATGTATATACCAATTATATCCATAAACCAACATATACTAACTACACAACACACATATTATAGCTAAAATATAAGTATGCATACAAACGAGGAATGCACGTATGCGTGTACGTGTACGTGTATATGTACGTGAGAGGGGACTCAAACCTGGGTATGTGGGACGAGTTGTGCGTCGAGGTCATCGCGGGGTATTCGGTTGAGGGCAGTCGGAATAGCGTATTCTGGCGAGTGGCAGCGGCTCGGGTTTAGCGGTCGTCGACGGCGGCTTCACGGCGGGTTTGATCGTGGCGAGTCCGGCGGGGTCAGGTGTGGGTGTACGTAGAAGAGAACGTTGTTGCGGCGAGTTCAGCAGCGGGTCGTCGTCGACTCTATCGAGAGCAGCAGGATAGTCGGGCTTCAGCAGCAGTGCAGGCGGGGATGGGCGAGCGGAGGCGATCGAGTGGATGCTTGGTCGAGGCGTTAGAGTGCAGGTACAGCGGTTCAGCGGTCGGCAAGGAGATAGCCGGGGTTAAGCGAGTGGAGGCGGCGTTGGTCGGCGGAGTCCGGCATGACTGGGCTTCGGTGGAGGGTGGCAGAAAGAAGGTGAATAGGAAGAAGAAGGTGATGAATAGGTCGGTTGTGGGTTGATTTGGTTTAGAAAAAAGGAAAAGACAAAGAAAATGAATATTTATACATAAAGGGGGGCTTGAGTTTGACCTAAAAAGTTTGACTTTGGTCAAACTCCTTGGAAAAAGGGCCTTCTCATGTAGGTTTTCAAGGCTATGATTCAAATAAATTTAAATGAATGGCTATGATTCATTGGTTCCAGGGTTTGTAGGGCCATGGTTTTAAGGAGGTTGATGTTGCATTGCACACTCCCAAAAATTTTGGAAAAATACACATGAAGGAGAAATGAGTTATTTACGTGTCGTATCCAACGGGGTGGATACCTTAATGCACTTTTGCAAAAAAGTGCCCAACAATTGGAAAATTGCACAATGTGAGATTTATGATTTAATTTAATTAACTAAATGCAATAGGTGTTCTAAAATTAATTAGAAGTACAAGGGACTAAAATTAAGTGGGATACAAGTATCATGAATGAAGTAGACTCAGAATAGAATATTATCCTAATTTGGGTTGCTCAAAATGGGTCGAGATTGTGTCTCCAATTTTGATTAAAAATTACAAGGATACAAGGTTTGATTTATATAGAATTAAATAATAGTCGTTTGCGATGAATATTGTGCGACTAAAATAAAGCACAACAAGACATGGTTATGAGTCACACAAGGATCAAAATAACAGTCTGGCATGTCTAGGACAAAGGTGTAAAATCTGTTGGAAGACAATGGCTAGTGTAGTGCTCTAATTATCGAAGCAACGGTAAAGTACAATAATTAAATAAAATCATAGTAATTAATTATAATTAAATATTATGCAATCATTTACACATTAATTATGAAAAGATGAAAATACCCCTAATATGAAATATGGGGGTGACAAGTCTACCCTCCTTAAAAAAATTTCGTTCTCGAAATTAAAAATAAACTAGCACAAGAATAAACAATCAAACAATGAATTATACCTCAAGTCTCGAAGAGATACGGATACTGCTCGCGCATTTCGTCCTCTCTCTCCCAGGTTGACTCTCCTGGAGAGTGTCACTACCACTTTTCCATATAAGGGCGTTTGTGTAATTTAACTATTTTAAATAATTATGAATTTAATTAATCTGTTGAGTTTTATAAACTAATTATATATTATTAGTAATGTTTAGTTTTAGGTCTAACCCTAGAACTCATTAGGACAGACCCTAGTGAGTCAACCCTAATTTTAAACCCAGTTCTAGTGAAACCCTAGAATACAAATTTAGGGTGAACCCTCAAAACCCTAGACTGACTTAACCTAAGTTTATTCGGTTCTACATGAGAGGGACAGGGGGGTTTAACCTAAAACTATGCATGGAAACCCTAAAACTAGGTTTAATACAAAAAGGAAGCTTCTCACAAAGCCATCCTTCATGTAGAAAAGAGAAACCCTAGCCTCCATCAAGAGAAAACCAATTCCCCACTCTAGAATTCGAAATCTAGCCCTAGGTTCCATTTTTTTCTCCTCCAAAGCAAGGGAAGCAAGGAACGTGGGTCAGGAAGCCTGGAGAAAGAAGAACCTCATTGAAGAAACCATCCCTGCAGGTAAAAACCCTACTTTTCTTCATTAAATTCCTGTTTTCAGATGTTAATGGCCATTAGGAACCCACCCTATTGTTTAGAGTTTGATTTTAGGGTTTTGATTAGGTTTAAGTGTCCCCAACATTGTTTTCCCCAATTATCAGAAACCCTAACCCTAGGTATTCGTAGGTAGATTGATTCAATCTCATATGGGTAGGTTGAACTCGGGTTTTTAGGGTTTTGGGTTGAGGATTCATGGGTTGTATGTATATTTGTTTTCTGCCCTGCATGTGTTTGATGAAATGCCAAAAAGGGATGAACCTATCTATTCTACTCTAATATAATCTAATGTGAGGAATGATGTATGATGTATATATATATATTTATACATATGTTTATAAATTTGATGTGTGTTTCTATCTATATCTATGGTTGTAGATGTGTGTGGGTGGTTAGAAGAGGGGAAAAACTGTGAAGGGTTCACTGTACGATCGGGTATGTGTATTGAGGGAAGGCACTGCGTTCAGTCGGGTTTGGTTCAGAGTTTAGTGCAGTGTTTGCTGTGATTTCTGTGTGTTTGGGGCTTACTGTGCATTAGGGTAATTCTGTGTGTGTAGATGAGGGAGAGAGCAGTCGAGTTGGGTAAATTCTGAGCACAGTGTGTTGAGACTCCTGTGCATAGTCGGGTAGTTGAACATTGTGTGTAGGTTGTGTATTTGGTGAGGTAGAACCTATGTGTATTTGAGAGAGAGTTGGAGAGGGAGCAGTGTGAGCAGAAATTTCATTATGAGCAGTCAAGTATCAGTTAAGGAGTTGGGGGAAAACAGGTTTTAGTTGGTTTGATTGTAGGAACCTATGTGAACTGTGTGTATCGATATCTGTGTGAATATGGCTGTGTGTCTATGTATCAGTCAGAACTGTGTTTGTGTGTATCCTAGTTCCCTTAAGACTAGAGAACATGTGAGATATTGTTGTGTAGAGTATGTATAGTGTGTATTCTTGAGTAGCAGTGGGAAGTTCTGTTGTGAATTTCAGTATCAATGTGATATTGATACCCTTTGTTACTGATACTCTCATTAGCCCTGATACTTGGCCTGATGCTCTATTTGAAAGGTTCTTTTGCAGAATTATTTGAGATACCTGCATATGTGAAATTATATGTGCTAGTCTCAGTTTTGAGAAAGTGTGTGTACGTTTTAGAACTGTGAACTTGGGTGTGACTGCGTGAACCTAGCTAATTCTGTGTGTAGCAGTACCAGTAAATTGTGTGTGAATGTCTAGGTGTATTTCTGTATATGTGAGAGACTGAGTTCAGGGTAGCAGTGTCTTGTTTCAGTTTATGTGTACCTGTGTATTAGATACTTAAGTGTTAATGTGCAGATTTGATCCATACTTATGTTCAGCATCAGTAATTGGGGTTTTGGATTTGATTTGTAGGAGCAGTAGCAGCTAGGGTTATGTATCAATAGGATTTGATAGTGTAGTGTCTAAGTGTCTGTGTTTAGGATATAGGGTGTGTTCTCAGTAAAGGTCATGGCTGTGTCTGTGTGTGTTTTAGGGTGCCTGTGAGTGATTGTGAGGACTGTGTGGAAATAGTGTTCTGTGTCAGACATTAGAAGATGTGTAGTGAGGAACCAGTGAGTTCACTGTGTGAAATGTAGTGTATGTTGTGTCTATCCTAGAGTATCAGTAAGGTAAGGTGGTTTGGGATATTGGGTTGGACTATAGTGTCAGTTAAGTAGTAGGTATCAGTCAAATTGGGTAAATGCTAAGGGTGTTAGTATGGGATAACTCAGGATTGGTTTTACCTTGGTGTCAGTTAAGATATATACTCAGTATATATATGTAAGTTATTTACATACTGATAGCATATAGTATAAGAAATAGTAACTAGTTTCAGCAAGATACCAATATACCACACTATATGAGTTATATATAATGATAATACCTAGTATAATGAATATTAGCTAGTATTAGTAGTATTACTAAATATAATCTAATATTAGTAAGTATAAAACATATAATATAGTGTATTCAACTAGTATTAGTTAACAATAGCTAGTATGAACCTAGAAGCAAGGTATTAACTAGTTTTGACCAAAAACCTAGAGTTGACTTAGTAACACCTAGTTTAGACCTAGAAATGGCCTAACATCCCATTTCAAATTAGCTAATCACCTTTATCATTTCAAACACCATTTAACATTGATATCTTATATATAGGTCATTGTGATCCCACTTTGGACATCGATCCTCACACTTTGCTCAGGACCACAGGCGAGTACATTCTCTGACAGTTTTCATGGTTGATTACTTCTATAAATTGTAGTGTATTACATACTTGATTCCGACACTATGGATACACGGGTTAGCACCCTAGATCCCCATCATGAGGAGTCATGATTGGAATCCATCGTGCTAGCTGGGGGATGGGGAACTATTAGTAGATTATGTGATCATATCCAAACTATCATGCATCATAGCTCACCCCACATCTCACGTCGGGTGCGGCCTGACCATCATCATGCCTCATAGCTGTTATATATGATTAGCCTGACCATTATCATGCATCATAGCTAACCATATGGTTAGCCTGACCCTCAAGAATCATAGCTAATCATATATAACCAGCCTGATCCAGTCCCAAGTCGATCACATAATAAACTAATATTTCAAACACATAGCTAGATGTTTTATCTTTATTCAGATACATTTGTTCTAGCATTCACTGTTTATTGTTCATTGCTAGATGCTCTATTGTCTATTTCATTTTCTCCTGTACTTCTCATTTTCAGCATTTATTTCCATCTTGTATCTCTTACACTGTTTATAGATTTTGTCAATTTAATGAAACTGCTGTTAGTGCTTGTGCTTCGCTCCAATCCTGACTGGGTAAACATTTTTCAGAGGACCTGGAGAACTTTTGCCCTACTCATTACGGTCCAGGAATAGAGGAGGATTTCACCCCAGAAATCCCAGAGGAGGTGCCTATCCTAGAGGAGAACTTACCAGCCTGTTCTTAGATTACTTTTCTGCATTATTGTTTTAGACTGAGACTGAGTTGTATTTATTTTTATTTGTGACTTTGTGAGGTCATTTAGACCCAGGATTTGAGTTGGACTTATTGTGGTTGGTTTAAATAGAACTCTTTTCAATTCTCATCGTGCCATTATGTTTATAGTTGTGATTGAGTATATTATAGAACTGTGATTTATTTATCATTGTCCTCCGTACGGAGTTGAGACTATTGACAGGATATACTATGTTTGTGACCTAGACAGCGTTCTACCGCCGATGCTGCGGCGTAGGCTGGACGTACCACGACTCATGCCCAATTTCCGGGTGCGGGTCGTGACAGAGAGTGATGTCTCCATGCAACACGAACCAAGGGAATAGTCTAGATCCGCAATACCTTCTCTCTACGATCCAAGAACTCAACGGGTTGTTCAGGATAGTTGAGCGTCGGTCAAACTTCGATCTCCGAGTGATCTAGTATGTGACTAGGATCTGCCACGTACCTTCTCAGCTGCGACACATGGAACACGTCATGCACTCCTTCTAGAGCAGGCGATAAGTCCAGTCTATAGGCTACTGCACCGACCCTTGCAAGAATACTGAAGGGCCCGATGTAACGTGGACTAAGCTTTTTGCCTCTACCAAAATGAATCGTGCCCCGTGTCGGAGAAATCCGTAGGAACACCAAATCGCCAACCTAGAACAAACAGTCTTAACGCATAATCTAAAACAAAACAATCACAAACCAATAAAACAAAACCTATACCTGAAACTCTAGGGCTCTACGGTGGCTATCGACCCAATGCCGCTGTCTGTCCTGCGCCACTCGTAGTCTGTCTCTGATAAGTTTTACCTTTTCTACTGCAACGACCATTTCTGGTCCTAACAAGGCTCTCTCTCCGACATCATCCTAAGATAACGGTGTACAACACTTTCGCCCATATAAAGCCTCAAATGGTAATATCCCAATGATGGCCTGGTAGCTGTTGTTGTAAGCAAACTCTACTAGATGTAGATGATCCTCCCAAGAACCTCCGAGATCCAAAACGCAAGTGTGTAGCATATCTTCAAGAGTCTGAATAGTCCTTTCAGAATGCCCGTCTGTCTGGGGGTGATACGCGGTACTGAACTTGAGCTGAGTGCCCAAGCTAGCCTGCAGACTCCTCCATAAGTGGGAAGTGAAACGACTATCCCGATCTGAGACGATACTCCCAGGAACCCCATGTAATCTGACAATCTACCGCACGTACATCTCTGCTAACTTCTCTGTCGATGTACCCACTTTGAATGGTAAGAAGTGGGCTGATTTGATCAATCTATCCACGATGACCCAAATCGCGTCATCTCCTCCTAGAGAACGTGGAAGCCCTGAAACTAAGTCCATAGTCACATGCTCCCACTTCTACTCTGGAATGGGTAAAGGTTGAAGCAATCCTCCTGGCCTCTGTCGATCTGCTTTTACCTGCTGGCACACTAAACATCGGGATACAAACCGTGCTACCTCGCGCTTTATACCATACCACCATACGTGCTCCCTCAAATCTCGATACATCTTGTTGGCTCCGGGATGCATCGAGTACTGAGAGCGATGTGTCTCCTACAAAACCTCTTCACGCAGCTCTCTACTTGGCACACACATCCTCGTGCCATGCCTTAAAGATCCACCATCCGCAATAGTGAAGTCATCTATCAATCTTGTCCGAACTTGTGTCCTGATATTCCCTAGAGTCTCATCATCATACTGTGTAGTTCTAATTCTATCCATCAGCTCTGATTGTATCTGTAATCCCCATATCTGAATCTCAACACCTGGAACTAGTACTTCAATTCCCAAGCTCTTAAGTTCAGCCAATAAATGTCTATCTGTAGTCAAGTACATAGCCATCGGATACCTGCTCAAGGCATCGGCGACTACGTTGGCCTTTCCTGGATAGTATTGAAATGAGATGTCGAAGTCTTTTATCAACTCTGACCACCTTCTCTGCCTTATGTTCAGCTCTTTCTGTGTAAATACGTACTTCAAGCTCTTATGGTTTGTGAAGATCTCCACACGCTCTCCGTACAGATAGTGTTTTCACAGCTTTAGAGCGAAGATAATTGCTGCTAACTCCAAATTATGAGTGGGATAGTTCTTTTCATGAGGGTGTAATTATCTTGAAGCATAGCCAATTACTTTCTCGTGCTGCTGAAGAACGCATCCCAAACCTTTTTCTGATGCATCACTGTAGATAGTGAATCCACCTGTCCCTGATGGCAACGTCAAAACTGGCGCTGTCGTCAATCTCTTCTTTACCTCATCAAATACGGCTTGACATTTCTCTATCCAAACAAAATCCACATCCTTCTTGGTCAGCCTATTCATTGGCTCTGCAATCTTGGAGAAGTCTTGTACGAACCTCCTGTAGTATCCTGCTAGTCCGAGAAAACTCCTGATCTCAACTACCGAACTGGGGGTATCCCAAGACTCCACTGCTTCTATCTTCCTTGGGTTAACTGAAATTTTATTACCCGTCACCATATGTCCAAGAAATTCAATCTTGTCAAGGAAGAACTCACACTTTGAAAGCTTCCCGTACAACTTCTCTCTCCTGAGAGTCTCTAAGACCATCCTCAGGTGCTCTTCATGCTCTTCTAGGGTCTTCGAATATATTAGAATATCGTCAATAAACACTACTATAAACTTGTCAAGGTACTGGTGGAATACCTTGTTCATCAAGTTCATGAATACTGCTGGTGCATTGGTTAAACCAAACGGTATTACTGTAAATTCAAACTGGCCATATCTGGTCTGAAAGGCTGTCTTCGGTATGTCTTCACTCTTCACCTTCACCTCGTGATAGCCTGACCTCAAATTTATCTTTGAAAACACCTTTGCTCCGCTCAATTGATCGAAAAGATCATCTATCCTCGGCAGCGGGTATTTATTCTTGATATAGAGCTCTATAATCGATACACATGCGTACCGTGCCATCCTTCTTCGGTACGAACAATACCGGTGCTCTCCATGGCGATGAACTGGATCTAATAAAACCTTTGTCTTGCAGCTCCTCAACTTGCTTCTTCGGTTCTACCAACTCATTGTTGTTGACTCTATAGACATATTGCGAAATAGGTTCCGCTCCTGGTATCAAGTCTATAAAGAATTCAACATCTCTGTCTGGCAGCAAACCTGGCAACTCCTCTAAAAATACATCCAGGAACTCCGCTATCAGTGGATGTGGTAACTCCTCTTCTTCCATCCTAGCTCCACAAAAAGTGCCTCTGCTCTGCTTTATTGCTCCTCTGGCGATCTCAAACTCTGGTTCTCCTGGTGGTCAAAATACTACTCTGCCTTCGTGATAATCTATAGAAGCATGGTGTTTACTCAACCAGTCCATTCCGAGTACAATATCATATCCCGGAAGTGGCATGACGAGTAAACTCACGCTCAACTCTCGGCCTTCCAATGACACTCTCCAATCCTTGCAATAATCACGGACTAGGATAATGCCTCCTCTTGTCGTGATCTTGCAAGTCCTATCTAATGGTTTTATTTCTAAACGATGCTTAAGGGCATAAGATACAGATACGAAACTATGGGAAGCGCTAGAATCAAATAATGTAAGTGCCAGAATAGAATCGAGAGAAACTGAACCTGAAACCACGTCCCCAGCTGGCTCGGCCTCCTCAGTCGTCATGGCATAAGCTCGTCCCTGTGGTGCTCCTCTCTGCTGCTACTGGTGCTGAGCAAACCTCTGCTACTGTGGTGGAAGTGGAGGTCCCCACTGATGGCCTTCTGGTACAGTAGGTACTCTGGCTGGTCCTCTTTGAGCGGCTGCTCCACCCTGACAAGCCTGAATAGATGGGCAGTCCCTAAGCTGGTGTGCTGATGATCCACAGGACAAGAAAGTACCCAATCTCTTCCTGCAGATGTCTCTAGTATGTCCCATCATTCCGTAATACGTACACTGGGCAACGGGTTAATTCTGTCTTGTGGCTGCGGCTGTTGGATGTGTCCACGAACTGGTGCCTGGTGCTACTGATGTTGTTGCTGGTACGGCCTCTGTTGTTGTTAAAAGTGTGGGCGCTTGGCCGGTCCTGTGTTACCGCCTGCCGCTCCAGAAGTGTCACATCCTCTCTTGGGCCTGAGGTTCAAGTCATCTTCAGCAATCTGGGCATCCATCAGAATACCCTCGAATGTAGCGGTGCGTCATCCCGAAGTACGAGATTTGATCTCTCTATTCAATCCCTTCCTAAATTTTCGTACTCTGTCTCCTGGGTCTTGAATCATAGATGGCACGAATTGGCTCAATCGGCAAAACTCTGCGGCATATTCGTCGACTGACATGCTCCCTTGGACTAAGTCATGGAACTAACTTTCCAATGCTCCCAAAGCCACGTCAGGAAAGAACTTATCCTTGAAGAGTTCTTTGAAGTCCTTCCAAGTAAGTCCTTCAACAGCGAGTCTCGGCTCTGTACGATACCACGTCAGTGCGATATCAAACATCTGACTGCCAGCGGCCTCGATCTGAAGAATCTCCGAAATCTGTGCTAAGTGCAAGTTCTTCTCTATGTCCTCTAACCAATCGTCAACATAGAGTATTCCTTCAGTGCCTTTGAACTCTCGAGGCATCATCCTCTTGAAGTCCACTATGGTACTTGGCCTCTGGTGCTGCTGGCCAGGATGCTGCTGTTGCCGTGCTACTCTCTCTACAGCCTGGAGAGCCACCTGATAAGCGTTCTCCATGCTCTCTCTCATCAGCTCTGTCTGGGCCTGGTGTGCCTCTGCTTGTACTCTCTGGGCTTCAGCTTGAACACGATGAGCTTCTGCTGTTACTCTATGGGCCTCTAGCATGCCCTGGATCAGTGTGAACATCTGTGCCCCGTCAGTGGGCACTCCTCCGAAAATCGGTGTCGGTGGTGGTGGAAGGTTGTCCGTCATAGCTGGGGCAATCCTCTGAACTGGTGGAGTAGGAATCCCGTTAGATGCAGATACTCCCACATGAACAGGAGATGTAGGAGGAACTTCAGATGTCTGTTCGTCAAGTCGAGAGGTGGCAGGCCCCTCTGAAGTTGATGCTCCCGCTCTCAGAGATCTAGCCTGCAGCGGTATCCTGAAGACAGACCGAAAAGAATCAATTAAGGTGATACATACGATATCATTAAGGAAGGACAGTTAAATTCTAAAGGAAATAATCATTCAGTATAGAATTGTAAAGATCAGAATTTTTCTAGTGTGATTGACCATACTCTCATCGTAAATCCTATTTCCTATATCCTATCGCAGGCTCGCAGTAGTTCAACTAAGTTGTCGCACTACCACGATATCGCAAAACTTGCGAAACTAGACCTGCATGGGCCACCACTAAAAATGTGTCATGACCCGCACCCAGAATAGGGACACGAGTACGTGGGTATGTCCAGCCTATGCCACAGTATCGGCAGTAGAACGTTGTCTAGGTCACAATAACACTAATATAACTCACAACCTGTCAATGATATCAATCTCCATAAGGAGGACAATATACATCTCATAATATCTCATAATGTAAACTCAATCACAACAACTATAAGAGTATAAGGCACGATAAAAGATAATAAGAATGACATAGTCAACACCATGTCTCAAAATATAGATAAACCACAATCTAGTTGTCCAACATAAAGTCTCCACAAGTCTCAACATAAACTAAGAATAAGTCTAAACATAAACTCAATAACCTCAAATAAGTCTCAGTGCATAAGATAAACGTTGTCTAGATAGCTGCAGGTAATATCTCTTCTAAAGGAATAGTCTCCTCTAAGATCTCTGATGTATAGTCTGCATCTATACCCGGTCCATAGTATGTGGTACAAACATCCTCAA
Organism: Iris macrosiphon; assembly: GCA_036927795.1. Taxonomy (NCBI): domain Eukaryota; kingdom Viridiplantae; phylum Streptophyta; class Magnoliopsida; order Asparagales; family Iridaceae; genus Iris; species Iris macrosiphon. The sequence continues at coordinate 63,340,375 of JAYESA010000014.1, forward strand.
GATCCTCTGGAAAAATATCCAGTCAGGATTGGAACGAAGTACAAGCACTAACAGCAGTCCCACATATATTGACAAAAACTATAACACAGTGTTAAGAAATACAAGACAGATATGAATACTGGCAATAAGAAATATTGGACATAATAAAATATTAGAAATAAGGAAATACTGGAATAAAGGAATATTGGAACATCATCATCAATGTACATCTAGCAATGAAATAGAACTACAAGTGCATGCTAAAATAATGAACTGGTATATAAGTGAATGCTAGAACCATGACTAGAACATAAGGAATGCTAGATCAATATACTAGAGATACATGTCAAGAACATCTAACTAAGTGTGTGAAACATCAACATATCATGTGATCGGCTTGGGACTGATCAGGCTTGCTATGTATGAGTAGCTATGATTCATGTAAGGTCAGGCTAACTATCCGGATAGCTATGATGCAAGCAATAGTCAGGCTAATCATACATAACAGGCTATGAGGCATGTAATGGTCAGGCTGCACCGATGTGAGGTGTAGGTGAGCTATGATGCAAGTAGAGTTGGGTATGATCACATAATCTACTAATATTTCCCCGTTTCCCCAGCTAGCACGATGGATTCCAAATCACGGCTCCTCGTGGTAGGTCTCGATAATGCCAACTCGTGTATACAACAGTGTCAGAATCATGTACACTATACAACTAGAATTATAGAGATAATCAACATAATGGAAACTGTCAGAGAATGTACTCGCATGTGGTCCTTAGCTGGCAATACCAATGTCCTGGTTCCAAAGTATCGTTTGAATGATCCAACATTCCTATAGACATATCATATAATACAATATTTTATCAGACATTATACTAAAACACACAGTCAAAACACAATGATCTCAGAGACTACGCTAGGGGTGTCACGTCTGTAGTTGTTGTGCATAACAGACAGTCAATGATACAGTCTTGCCAGTACGTCAGTGTACATATGGCAATCTGCTAACATGTTATGGTCATAGGTCAAGGTAACTACGGGGTATCCGTGGTTACACTCGGGTCATCTAGTACCCAGACATATAATACATATTATCAACTAGCCTATACATTAATATTCATTAGTTATAATATGATAGATATATGTATATATATACTTTAAATAGAATTTATACTTTGTATATATATTAAACATATACTAGGGAGATATATATACAATACATATACATATGTATATATATATATACTAATTTGGAATTTATACTATATATATATATATATATATATATATATATATATATATATATATATATATATATATATATATATATATGTATGTATGTATATGTATATATACCAATATACATTTAAACAGGTGCTAATATGTATGCCAATATGTACATACCAATTATATCCATAAACCAACATATACTAACTACACAACACACATATTATAGCTAAAATATAAGTATGCATACAAACGAGGAATGCACGTATGCGTGTACGTGTACGTGTACATGTACGTGAGAGGGGACTCAAACCTGGGTACGTGGGACGAGTCGTGCGTCGAGGTCATCGCGGGGTGTTCGGTTGAGGGCAGTCGGAATAGCGTATTCTAGCGAGTGGCAGCGGCTCGGGTTTAGCGGTCGTCGACGGCGGCTTCACGGCGGGTTTGATCGTGGCGAGTCCGGCGGGGTCAGGTGTGGGTGTACGTGGGAGAGAACGTTGTTGCGGCGAGTTCAGCAGTGGGTCGTCGGTGACTCTATCGAGGGCAGCGGGATGGTCGGGCTTCAGCAGCAGTGCAGGCGGGGATGGGTGAGCGGAGGCGATCGAGGGGATGCTTGGTCGAGGCGTTAGAGTGCAGGTGCAGCGGTTCAGCAGTCGGCAAGGAGATGGCCGGGGTTAAGCGAGTGGAGGCGGCGTTGGTCGGCGGAGTCCAGCGTGACTGGGCTTCAGTGGAGGGTGGCAGGAAGAAGGTGAATAGGAAGAAGAAGAAGGTGATGAATAGGTCGGTTGTGGGTTGATTTGGTTTAGAAAAAAAGAAAAGACAAAGAAAATAAATATTTAAACACAAACGGGGGGCTTGAGTTTGACCTAAAAAGTTTGACTTTGGTCAAACTCCTTGGAAAAAGGGCCTTCTCATGTAGGTTTTTAAGGCTATGATTCAAATAAATTTAAATGAATGGCTATAATTCATTGGTTCCAGGGTTTGGAGGGCCATGGTTTTAAGGAGGCTGATGTTGCATTGCACACTCCCAAAAATTATGAAAAAATACACATGAAGGAGAAATGAGTTATTTACGTGTCGTATCCAACGGGGTGGATACCTTAATGCAATTTTGCACAAAAGTGCCCAACAATTGAAAAATTGCAGAAGGTCAAGGTAATGGGAGATGTAGATACTCCCACATGAACAGGATACCCAATTGCACAAGGTCAAGGTATCAAGTTCATCAAGGTGTCGCATGGACAAACTAGGTATCCTACTTTTGTACAAAACTGGGTACCCAACAATTGGAAAATTGCACAAGGTCAATGTACATATGACAGTCTGCTAATATGTTATGGTCATAGGTCAAGGTAACTACTGGGTATCCGTGGTTACCCTCGGGTCATCTAGTACCCAGACATATAATACATATTATCAACTAGCCTATACATTAATATTCATTAGTTATAATATAATAGATATATGTATATATATACTTTAAATAGAATTTATACTTCGTATACATATTAAACATATACTAGGGAGATATATATACAATACATATACATATGTATATATATACTAATTTGGAATTTATACTATATATATATATATATATATATATATATATATATATATATACCAATATACATTTAAACAGGTGCTAATACGTATGCCAATATGTACATACCAATTATATCCATAAACCAACATATACTAACTACACAACACACGTATCATAGCTAAAATATACGTATGCATACAAACGAGGAATGCACGTATACGTGTTCGTGTATGTGTACATGTACGTGAGAGGGGACTCAAACCTGGGTACGTGGGACGAGTCGTGCGTCGAGGTCATCGTGGGTGTTCGGTTGAGGGCAGTCAAAACAGTATATTCTGGCGAGTGGCAGCGGCTCGAGTTCCACGGTCGTCGACGGCGGCTTCACGGCGGGTTTGATCATGACGAGTCCGGCGGGGTCAGTTGTGGGTGTACGTGGAAGAGAACGTCGTTGCGACGAGTTTAGCAGCGGGTCATCGTCGGCTCTGTCGAGAGCAGCGGGATGGTCGGGCTTCAGCAGCGATGCAGGCGGGGATGGGCGAGCGGAGGCGGTCGAGGGGATGCTTGGTCGAGGCATTGGGGTGCAGGTGTAGCGGTTCAGCGGTCGGCAAGGAGATGGCCGGGGTTAAGCGAGTGGAGGCGGCGTTGGTCGGCGGAGTCCGGCATGAGTGGGCTTCGGTGGAGGGTGGCGGGAAGAAGGTGAACAGGAAGAAGATGATGATGAATAGGTCGGCTGTGGGTTGGTTTGGTTTAGAAAAAAGGAAAAAACAAAGAAAAAGAATATTTATACATAAAGGGGGTGTTGAGTTTGACCTAAAAAGTTTAACTTTGGTCAAACTCCTTGGAAAAAGGGACTTCTCATGTAGGTTTTCAAGGATATGATTCAAATAAATTTAAATGAATGGCTATGATTCATTGGTTCCAGGGTTTAGAGGGACATGGTTTTAAGGAGGTTGATGTTGCATTGCACACTCCCAAAAATTATGGCAAAATATACATGAAGGAGAAATAAGTTATTTATATATCGTGTCCAACGGGGTGGATACCTTAATGCACTTTTGTACAAAAGTGCCCAACAATTGAAAAATTATACAAGGTGAGGTTTATGATTTAATTTAATTAACTAAATGTAATAGGTATTCTAAAATTAATTAGAAGTACAAGGGACTGAAATTAAGTAGGACACAAGTATCATGAATGAAGTAGACTCAAAATAGAATATTACCCTAATTTGGGTTGCTCAAAATGGGGCGAGATTGTGTCTCCAATTTTGATTGAAACTTACAAGGATACAAGGTTTGATTTATATAGAATTAAACAATAGTCGTTTGCGACAAATATTGTTCGACTAAAATGAAGCACAACAAGACTTGGTTATGAGTCACACAAGGATCAAAATAACAGTCTGGCATGTCTAGGACAAGGGTGTGAAATCTGTTGGAAGACAATGGCTAGTGTAGTGCTCTAATTATCGAAGCAACGATAAAGTGCAATAATCAAATAAAATCACAGCAATTAATTATAATTAAATGTCATACAATCATTTACACATTAATTATGAAAAGATGAAAATATCTCTAATCTGAAATGTGGGGGTGACAATATTGACCCAGTACCTGGTTAGTGGACTCAGATCAGTAGATTATTTACCTTTGTCCGTCGGATAGAGTGAGGGATGTAGTTCTGCTCGGGAGACAATCTGCAATTCCAGTCCTTGTTTGGTTTAAGGATTTTGGATCTGCTCCAGAGTGGTCCATATTTTTTCCTTGCTCCCGTGTGGCATTATTAATTAGTAATTCGAGGACTTTATAATTAAGGCTCCCAATTAGTTGATTGATTGATAATCTGTGTACCTGATTTGAGGAGATTCTACGCGATCAAGTGATCCAATTTGATAATAAGATGCAAATAACTGATTTATAGGCCTGACTACCTGTATCCGAGTTGATACTCTCTTTCGTACCGAGTATGCCACGTGATTTTACTTATGCACCGGAATACAACAAACCTTGCTTGATATAATATTACTATGTGACTCTTGACCTGATTAATATAGTTATCTGATCAGCTGGTAGGCCTAATATCCTGACTTGTCTACTTGTATTCGTGTTGATACATTTACTACTTTCTATGCATACCTACATGCTATGTGTTACATGTGCATTGAGGTGCGACATATCTTGCTACGTTCTATGTGTTACATATTTTACTATTCTATGCTATATGTGATATTATGTGATTTCTCCAGCACGAACCTCGTAGTTAGTAAGTGATCATAGCGTGGTTAGGTTGCTTACTTGATTTGTTATATTACGTTTGGAGGAATCCAGATTTGGATCTCGAACAACAATGTGGATTCATACCTAGCGTATATGTACTATGGTGCGTCATCTAAGAAGGATGATTGTGTGGCCATAACATGAGATTTTATACAACCGTAGGGTTAATTAGATAACTTAATTGGTGGAAGCATTGGGTGGGAACAAAATCTCGAGATCATGCGTGGTAGCTACCGGTAAGACATATGTCCTAGGACGTCATGTTGTCCCCAAAGGATATTGTATATTATCTACAGTAGTAGAGTGCAGTATATGGCTATATTATATATTATTACATGATTACTTGTGCGGTGGCCTTACGAGGGACCGGTGCTTACATACTATGTGCTATGCTGTAAAACCCCTATTCCTAGAAACCGTATTTATTATTTTTTTATTAATTATTAATTTAATTATAGTAATTAGTGGCTAATTAGGAGAAATAGATTTTTTATTAATTTTTATTTTAGGTGTTGGTGAACTTAGATGATTTATGGGACCATTAGGAATTTTTTCGAATTTATTTCATGTAGGAGACCCCTTGAGCAGTTGCTAGCTTAATGGTGTGTGTTAATATAATTTTAGATTTTCCTATGAGTATATACGTATATATAAATACATATATATACATATATATTTTAAAGAAATTTATAAAAAGAAAAAGGAAAAGAAAAGAAATGGAAAAAGAAAAAATATACTATTAATAACTATTAAAACCATTACTACTTTACTACTACCAAACCATAACCCCCTAAGCCATTCACATGCACTTCCTAGCAAACCCGCTGAAGCAACAAACCACCCACCCCCTAGTAGCTTTGTGAGCCACCCTTAGCAAGTAGCAAACATCCTTGCAAAGAAACCCAACAGACCCCCCTTAGCCCGCGTTAGACCCCCCCCTCTATTTCTCTCTTATATACTTATATATATATCATTATTTTAATAAAACCCTAACCCTATAATCATCCAAACCCTTTCTCTTCCCATCTAGACATAGAGAGCGCCACCACCGCAGCCGGAGAACCCCGCCAGGCAGTCCAAACCAATCCCGACGACCACGACCCCGCGCACTGTAGATTTTCGCAGCGAGGTACATGTGTTCCAGAGTTATTTTCCGTCGCCTCGCTCAATCAAACGCCACCCCGTCTTCACCGATATGCTCACCCCTTAACCCTCTTCCATATTTGTGGATAGTATACCTCGAACAACATGAAACCATAGGCGAAAATAGCGTCAAAGTTGGCAGAAATAGATCAAATTCTGGGATCGCAGAAAACTACGGTGATCACCCATGTTTCCGAGTTCGTATCTCCCACCATAGAGATCCAAATTCTATGATTCTTTTTGGTATGCGTAGACCACTTGACCTAGTTTAATTTCTGTTAAATAACCCTAGATTATTAACTTTTGTAGGTAGAATTTAATTCGTTGGAAAATCCCACGAATACACTTTTTCAGATTTCTAAAAGTTGTGAAACGGAGCGCGTCCCGCCAAACGGGACCGCCCCGCCGTGTACCAAGTGTACCAAACGGTGCGCGCAGCATAACCGGACATGTGAGAGTTTGCAAAAACTGATTCGGACGTATGTGCGCGCCGAAATCAGCCCGTATCCACGGACAAATTCCGTGTCGCAACTTTTGCAAAAGTTACGCGGATTTTGTGCACGCTCGTCAGATTGAGACGAAACTTGCTCCATTAGACTCGTGGTAACATACTGGTCTTGTGACCCAATTTTGACGTAATTCTGAGACAGTTGACCAAGTCGCCAATTAGCGGGCCCCACGGTTGACTTTTTGGGCAAAATTGTGTTCGGTCCATCGGAATCTATATTTGGACATACCGTTGGGTTCGTATTGACATCTAGAGTTTGTTTGACCTATAATTTGTCCCATTTAGAGACTGTTATCCTTGGCACATTTTTCGGTGCAAAGTGGGCCACACGTGGACCCCATTTTTACCCGAAATTATCGTTTTGCCCCTATGTCCAAATTGGACGAAAGGGAAGTACTTTTTAGCTATTTTGCTGATTCTGGGAACGTTGGTGATGTTTATTTCAGCATCCGAAGATGTTCATTCTGAGGTCGTAGCTTCTGACTTTTGATGTGGACATCGGGACATTACATTTTTGCAGCTTTCTTGCCAAGCAAGATACCTTGCCAAATTGTTTACAGTATTTTGCATGCTTAGTATATTTCTGTATATTTATTATATTTATGTATATTTCTTGCATGTGTAATTTTCTTTCAGTCATTACTATGTATTAGATATGTTGACACACACATGACACTTAGTATCATGAGAGGACAATCATTAGGCGTATGGGCTTTTAACCACTCTGGTAAACCGTAGTATATAGTTCGCACTACGGGAGTGTGTCCGATGGTTGCTACCCCCGAGGTATGTCGGTTGATGGAGTCACGAGGGTCGCTACCCCCGAAGTATGTCGGCTGATGATGTTCTATACGGGTATGTGAGTTGTGAGGCTTAGATCGAGTAGCCTACCCTTGCCTATACGTTGAAAAGTTGTCCAGCGTACTTATATATTTTCAAACATTATACATGTTCACTGTATTCAAATTGGCTTGCTTTTATGTATCTTGTTATATCCCTCTGAGGATCTGGTCCCTTGCCAAGTATAGACGACCAGGAGTATCCGCATGAGTAATAGCCTGGACCTGACACATTCCTTTCTGCTGAGGAGGTCTTACCTTCTGAGCATCATTGATTAGCTAGCGATGGATTCTTTTTGCTGATACACTTCTGTCTTCACATTATTTTATATTAGAGATTTTATACTCCTCTCTCATTTTTGTTTTGAATATAGTCTTTGGTAGTGGATTTGTCTCCACCCGACTATTATTTGGATATTTTAGACTCCTTATTCTAGTTTAGTACTTCTTTTCTATGGCTTGTGGTGTGGACGAGATTAGCATATCTGTGGCTTGTGACATTATATATATACCACATGTGAGTTTATATTCATATTACAGCGTACGTGTGTGTTATGGTATCCATATATTAGAGTTGCCATATACATATGGCTGGCATGCTTACGTGTTCCTAGTCCTACGTATTTTGGGACTGGGGCGTGACATATGCGTTTATTGGCTAGACCAGCCCACCTCACCACCAACATGATTTAATGATTCCAATATTGTATCATTCTTTTGGGATAATCCAGATATCACATAGCAAGCCGTAGAACTGATTGATCGTTATAACTTGACTCTCTGTGCTTGTGCTGGTAGTCTAGGAATATGAACTATGTGGTACGATGGTTCAACCCTTGTTCTTGTTTGGTTGTAGGATTGGACCAATGTGTCACAATAGGTCATATACCGAAGCTGCATATTATACTTATATCTTAGCTTGTATTATGACATGTGTGTTCTGGATTATATTGATGTGTTTTATCTTCGTCGTGTTCATAATTGGTGAGTCATACCCTGTCTCGACGTAGTGTGGCACCTATTTTTCTTGTTTGGTTATAGAGGTATCCTACTGCTTTGATAAAAGTTCATACGCTTCCAGTTGAGGCACGGATTCCTATTTTATGTACTTTATTGGTTTTGCTTCATTCACTTATGCTCTTTTATGGTACTTGCTCTCGAGACCTGACCCAACTGGTTTTGTTTGGCCAGGTTTAGTAGCAGAGCCCGATGATCCTGTCTTGCATCCGACCGATGGCGCACACCAGGAGGATATCCTCCAAGAAACTTGAGTGGATTTCTTCTCTCCCGCTATGAGTATTATTTTGTATTACCTTTTGGCGTTTAGCCAACGATACTTGTTAGCCGGTTTATCTGGATATTAGTTCATTTATATGATTGTATATTACTCAGACTGCGGCTGACTTACAATTATGTACTCTTGACAATATACTAGTTTATTATTCTGTATAACTGGTTTCATGATCATTCTAATAGAGTGTTAGGGACGCCTAACTACTTTATCTTACATGTTCATTATTGTTTCTTGATTGATGATTGAGACATAGATATTCTTGATCCTAGGTAACTTGATTGTAGTGTGCACCCCCTTGTCTCTAGACAACCTTAGCACATTGTGGATTACTTCGGTATTCCGTAAGGAGTCGTTGACTGAGTCATGCTCTCGCTCTCCAGTATTCTGGTTCTGGGATATGACAGATTCTGTCATGGCAGGTGACTTGGACAAAAGAAAGTCTACATCGGGATACTTATTTACCTTTGTAGGGGGGGCCGTATCATGGCAATCAAAGCTGCAAAAGTGTATTGCACTATCCACCAAAGAAGCTGAATATATCGTTGCTATAGAAGCTATTAAGGAGCTCTTCTGGATGAATTTTTTTCTAAGGGAGTTCTCCCTTATGAATATATCGCTGCTATAAAATATTTTTTTTCAAAAGCAAGAGAAGTACACGTTATATTGTGACAGTCAGAGCGTCATTGACTTGAATAAAAATACTACCTATCACTTAAGGACAAAGCACATCTATGTACGCCATCATTGGATCCGAGATGCTTTGGAGAATCCTTTTATGCACATTGAGAAGATTGATACAAGCCAAAAAATTTCTGACATGATGACGAAGCATCTACCAAAAGAGAAGCATAACTTTTGTCGAATGAGGGAAGATATGGCTACTGTTTGAGAATCTTTCTCCTCATGAGGATGGAGGGGGAGATTGATGGGAACGAGGTCTATCCCCATGATGAAACAACATGGATTTGATCCATGCAAATCGGTCACCCATGGTTGGGTTCGGCCAAGTACTTATCTATTTTTCTGGATGCAGTTTCTGTGACAAGATTTAGTTTTGGGAGGCTGTTTTGAGAAAACTTTTCTCTTTCATCCAGGCTTTGAACTAGGTTATTTGGAGGTGTATTGAAGAAGTTATGACCATCTGAAGTAGCCAATCTATTCATATTCTGCATGCATTCAGCTTGCATGCTAATTGATGATGGATGAACTAATCTTGGGAGTAGAAAGGGGTTGCCTTTTGGACTTATCCGTACAATGAATGTGATGTACCCAAGAGGTATATCCTCCCTATAAATAGAGGAAAGATGGTGAAGGTTGAACACAACAAGTAGAAAGAAGAACAACACACCACTTGTAATCCTCACACTTGCAATCTACCTCAAGTGAGTTTGTGACAGAAAGTGATCCTCAAGTTAAATTGTACCAATTTGAGAGAAGAGCCCTTTGTAATCTTTCATTTGATTATAGTGAAAACAACGAAGAAGGGACGGACGGAGGACGTAGGCTCAAATTGAGCTAAATCTCGGTAAATCTTGTATATGTGCAATCTCTTTATTTTATCTTCCCTTCAATTTTTATTTTATTTCCATCTAAACACAAAGACGAAAAATATCTTATTTTTCCCAACAATTTACGCGAGGTGTCTACATAGAGCTTCCATGTGGGACTTCTGCATGTGGATATCAGGAGCGTTACTACCCACTTAATAGAGGGGTTTATAGCAGTAACTGTCCACTTAATGGATAGTCAACTCTGGCTTTATTGTCCTTAATGGGTAGTAGGTTGCTTAAGGAGTTGGCACTTCCTATATATACTCTTGAATTCTTCTTCTATGGTAAAAGATAGAAGTGAGTATATACTGCGCGAGTGTTAGTTGCTGCAGTATTTGGAGCAACGAAGTCTTGTTCGTCCAAGGAGTCAAGATACTATCTGAGCAAGAGTTACAAATGAGCATTTTAGAAGTTCTGACTTTAAGTTTGCTGGTTGCTGAAAACAGATCGATGAATAAGATCGAATTTTACTTTGAACGATGGTGGTTTTGATTATCCCAAATTTTTTTTTCTTTTCAAAATTCATGTTTATTTTGTTTATGTGCGGCATTCGTGACCAGCTAGCAGGGCCGGCCCTGGCCCAGGGCGGACAGGGCGACCGCCCAGGGCCCCATGGACCAGAAGGGCCCAAATTTTTTTTTTGTTTAAATATATAAATAATTTTGTACCGAAAATAGAACTACTATTTACCATTGACCATTCTTATCACAAAGCAATTGTTGTGTAGTGGTTATTACATTAGACTTGCACACAAGAGGTTCTTCCTAGTTCAAATCTTGGTGAAGACATATTTTTTATTTTACTTTTGTTTTATTTTTTTTATATTATGTATAGGTTCTCATTTTAAAAATTTGTTCCGGACCCCTGTGAGCTCAGAACGGACCATGCCAGATAGTTACGTCCATGATTCGCCTGTCATGCCCTAGGAAGTGAAGTCTGTGTGCGGTTCTAAGCATGTCATCATTGACGATAACCCAGGAACGAATATCCATCCGTCCCATCCCACCAGCCTTTAAAAGTGCTCCACCAACCGAAGCAGCTGTATCTGGTTACATATAAAACTAATTACCGCATCCACCAACCCACCTAACCCTTCTAGTCTCCAAAGATCTCGCTCCCTCTCCAAAGATCTCAGCCATGGCCGCCTCCCTCCTCCTCCAAAACCCTACCTCCTTCAAAATCACCAACCCCCTCCTCACCGCCTCCAGATCCAGTCCTTCTCCTCTCAACAACAACAAGAAACCCAACTCCATCTCATGCTCCTCCGCCGCCGCCCTCACCACCCCTCCCGCAACCGCCTACCGCCGCCCCGTTTTCAACTTTGCCGCCGGACCCGCCACCCTCCCGGAGTCCGTCCTCCTCAAGGCCCAGGCCGACCTCTTCGACTACCGCGGCTCCGGCATGAGCATCATGGAGATGTCCCACCGGGGCAAGGAATTCGACTCCGTCATCAAGACCGCCGAGTCCGACCTTCGCGAACTCCTCTCCGTCCCCGACAACTACTCCGTCCTCTTCCTCCAGGGCGGCGCCACCACCCAATTCTCCGCCGTGCCCCTCAACCTCTGCTCCTCCCCCGCCGAACCCGCCGACTTCATCGTCACCGGATCCTGGGGCGACAAGGCCTTTAAGGAGGCCTCCAAGTACTGCTCCCCCAACCTCGTCTGGTCTGGAAAGCCCAACAATTACACCGACATCGCCGACCCGGACAATTTCCGCAACCAGAACCCCGACGCCGAGTACCTCCACATCTGCGCCAACGAGACCATCCACGGCGTCGAGTTCAAGACCTACCCCGTCCCGGAGAACAAGAACGGCCTGCTCGTCGCCGACATGTCCTCCAACTTCTGCTCCAAGCCCGTCGACGTCTCCAAGTTCGGCCTCATCTACGCGGGCGCCCAGAAGAACATCGGGCCCTCGGGCGTCACGATCGTCATCGTCCGCAACGACCTCCTCGGCAGCCCCCAGCCTGCGACCCCAGTGATGCTCGACTACAAGATCCACGCTGACGCCGCGTCCCTCTACAACACCCCGCCCTGCTTCGGGATCTACATCTGTGGCCTCGTGTTCGCCGACCTGCTGGAGCAGGGCGGGCTCGCGGAGATCGAGAGGAAGAACGAGGAGAAGGCGGGGGTCCTCTATGGCGCGATCGACGGGAGCGGCGGGTTCTACGTGTGCCCCGTGGAGAGGTCGGTGAGGTCGCTGATGAACGTGCCCTTCACCCTGCGGACGAAGGAGCTCGAGAAGACGTTCATCGAGGAGGCGGCGAAGGAAAGGATGGTTCAGCTCAAGGGGCATAGGTCGGTCGGAGGGGTCCGTGCCTCGATATACAATGCCATGCCGCTTGCCGGAGTGGAGAAGCTGGTTTCGTTCATGAAGGATTTCCAAACCAGGAATCAGTAGTAGTAGTTTGCATCACAATCCTCCTCCTAGTACTATGCAGGGATTATGATTTTGGTGTTCTTATTTCTTTTTCACTACTAGGTACTAGTAGTCGTTCTCATGTCATTTGCCTCTTCATTGCTTCCTTCCTTCCTGAGTGAGTGAGTGCTGGATGGCCTGGCTCCAAATTACGCGCAGATGCTATTTCATTATGAAGAGTTGCTGAATAATTCGCTACAATATTATTATTTATGCAATTTGATATTTCTGATTCAAAATATACTGGGACAGAGTTATTTGTATTTTTCTAATTGCCAATGATGTTATTTCAGTTTTATTTTTTATTATTACTTTCCTTCCATTTACAACCAACAAGTAAATTGTATCTGTATTTAACACAAACCCCTCTCCACCACCCTCTCAAACAAAAAAATGCCTTAACTTTTGAGGATTGGAAAGAGGAGGGAGGGTAGTAGTAATAAAAATAAATTGGGGTTTAGCAATCAGGATTGGAGTCAACTTTTGAGGATGGCGGGAGGGAGTAGTAACAAAAATAAAATTTGGGATTTATAACTATTTCAAATATGTATGTCTTTATCTCTATCTACAACTATTTATATTCTATCTTTTTTAATTTTATATATTAATAATAAGAAAAGTTTCTGAACAATTTTGTAATTTTATTCGGCTACAAATTTTTTTCTTCTATTTTATAACAGGTTATTAGCATCATTGCTAAACAATGATAGTATAAAAATATGTATCGTGATGACTTCTATTCTTATAGCATAGTTAAAAATCTGATGTCAAATGATGTATGAAAATTACCTGATCTATGATATATGATACAAAAGTAATTAATAAATTTCAAAAGTAATGACTTGTATTCATTTTTGCATATTATTATTTTTTCACTTTGAGGTATAAATTTTATTTACTTAAACAATTGTAGTTAAACTTAGCATATGCAGTCTATGCATTATGATGCCCTTTGATATTTATCTTTGGTTACATCTTGCTTAATGTGTTTATTCAATGTTTATCTGATTGGTCGAATTATTTTGTATCTACCTGCAAATGAGATGTCTTATATTAGAAATAATAAATTCACGTGACTTAGTTTTCATGTTTCGCTTTTTTCGCTTGCGCATTTATTTCGAATCGTAAGAGAAAGAGATCGAAGGATGCTAGCCAAGTGTTGTTGCAATTTCATGACGCATAACCAATGAGTGATCATTGCGTAAGGCTTCCCCATCCTCTCGTTTATTCAATCGGTGAGTAGCTTTGGCCCTTCGATGAATCATTTGGTCTGCACGCTTAGTTGCATGTTTCTCTGCTCAACGATATCGGCATAACAAGATAAATAAAAAGATATAAATTTGTATGCTATATTTGTAGAACTGCTATCTTACTTCTTTTGGTCTGAACTCCCGTCGGGTTTCAGACCGTTGTACGATAGTCCCATAGACATTCCTCCAGCTTCTCATTCCAATCATGCTTATTAGAAGAGACAAACTTCTTGAGTAGCTTTATGATGGTCTTGTTGAATGCTTCTGCCAACCCATTCACTGTTGGGTTGTAGGTAGTCGAAGCTACATTATGAATTCAGTTTTGATCGTAAAACAAGTAGAAAGCCTGACTGGCAAACTATGGACCATTGTCGTGGATGATCCTCGGAGGCAGTCCAAAATGGTAGATAACGTAATGCTTGACGAAGCTAATCACGTTTGATATTTTTTACTTCAGCGAGTGGTACGACTTTCGTTCCCTTAGAGAAGTAGTGAGTTATTGCGAGAATAAACAAGTGCCCTTTTTATGATGGTGGGCTAATCGGTCCAAGGATATCCATTCCCCACGCTTCAAATGTCCAGGATGCTACCGTCGGGTGCAGAAATTACGAGGGCTGGCGGATAAAGTCTGCATGGATTTGACACATATTGTATTTTTTTGCATAGTCGACGGCATCCGTTACCATTGTCGACCAATAATAACCTATGTGTCATAGACGATCCTGTAGCTTAGGAGCAGGCTGGTGTGCACCGCAAACACCGTCGTGAGCTTTACAGAGTGCCTGCTTTGCTTTCGCGTCTGATAAGCATCGCAACAAGAGCCCATCATACGAACGACGATACAATATTTGGTAGTTGTATCATAGTAAAATCGGAGGGAACGTCGCCGGACGAAAGTGGCTTTCTTTGGGTCATCGGAAAGAATTTTATAGACTGCATAGTCTATGAAAGGAAGTCTCCAGTCTTTGGTGTTTATGTCTGCTTCCGCCGAGTAGCTCAGATACATGCAAAGATTATTTTTCGGGCAAACGAGTTCTTGGCCAATAACTGTGATCAGCTGATGGGTTTTGATTGGGACTGCCAGGTACGCTGCGAGATCGGCTAGAGCGTCGACCTCTATGTTTTACAGTCGTGGGACGTGCTCTATAAAGAATCCGGCAAAGGTGGATATCATCCCAGTCACGACTTGGTGGAAGGGAATTAAGTCCTCGTGCCAGACTTCGTACTCTCCTTGGACCTGACTGACTATCATCTTAGAATCATCGTAGGTCTCTAGGTAGTCTACGCCCACTTGTTTAGCGAGTTGGAGTCCAATAACGAGAGCATTATACTCTGCTTCATTGTTGGAACATGACTTCATGAGTAAATAAGCGCGGTGAATGACCATATCGTCGGAAGAAATCAACACTACTCCCACTCAATCGATAATTCACCCTTGGGCCCTGTTCTTGAAGCACCATCAAAGAGCATTCACTAGACGGACTCTTATGTCATCGTGTTGGAGTCTAACACTTCATTTGGGATCTTATCATAAAGCTTCAAGATTTCTGGTACCGGATGAGCTGCCAGGAAGTCAGCCAATGCTTGGTCCTTGACCGCCTTCTGCGAAACAAACATCATGTCGTCGGGTGGCTGCAATATTGCTTTCGTGGTCAAACGAGAATTAAGTACCCTGGGCTTAGTCATGAGGACCCTGAGAGGGTTAACTCGAGAGATCACATGAATTGTTTGTCCGACCACATAATGATGGGTCTTTTGGATAGCAAAGACCAGAGCGAGGTACTCCTTCTCAACAGACTTGTACCTTTGCTCCGCACCGATCATCATTCTACTAAGATAATAGTTGGTCTGCTCGTGATCTGCATCACTCTTCAAGGCATGTAGAGCACCGGAAGAATGGTCCATCGCGCGTACGTAATATAAGAAGGGTCGTCCCACGACTGGAGCCGCCAATAATGGAGAGTTCCTAAGATACTTTTTGACATCGTCGAACGTGCGCTGGCATTCTTCTGTCTAGACGAAGGAGACTCCCTTCTTCATAAGCTGAGTAAAGGATTGACATCTCCTTAAGAGGTTGGTTATGAACCTCCTAATGTATGCTAGCCTTCCTTACAGGCCACGAAGTTCTCAAAGGTTCTTCGGAGGGTGCATTTCAAGGATCTCCTTGGTCTTGTAAGAGTATATGTGAATACCCTTTGAGGTTATGATAAAACCCAAGAACTTGCCACTGGAGACTCCCATGAAAGATTTGGTGGGGTTCATTTTTAGTTGGTGCGCCTGCATTAGGTCGAACACTGTCTTTAAATCATGGAGGTGATCATCCTGAAAATGGCTCTTGACAGCGATGTCATCAACATAATACTCGACTGTCTTACACAGGTGTTCATGGAAGATAGTGCTCATTGCTCGCTGGTATATCGCACCTACATTCTTCAGACCAAAGGGCATAATTGTGTAACTATATACCCCTAAGGAACGACGTGTGCTTCTCATCGTCTGGAAATATCTTGATCTGATTGTAGCTCAAAAATCCGTCCATAAAGGACATACGCTCGAACCCACAAGTATTTTTGATTATCACGTCCGTAATCGGGAGAGTAAACTCGTCCTTTGGGCATGCCGCATTTATATCACAAAAGTCTATACAGACTCAGATCTTTTCTTTCTTCTTGATGACATGCACGATGTTGGCTACCCAATCTGGATGTTGTTCCTCACAGATAAAGTCGCTTGCTATTAGTTTATTTACTTCAGTTTCGATGGCATTCATGATGTCAGACGAAATCGTCATTGCTGTTACTTTGCTGGCTTAGCATTTGGCAAGATATTAATTTTGTGTACTGCGATTTGGGGGTCCAAACCCGACATGTCTTCATAGCTTCAGGCAAAGAATCAATGTATTCCATCACGAGCTATATCAGGGATTCACGATCTTCATCGGATAGACTTTTGCTAATGAAGATGGGTCTAGGGGAGGATTCATCGCACAGATCAACTTGTACCACTTCATCTTCAGTGGGGGGTTCTCGTTGTTCGAAACACAGCTTCCACTGTGCGTTTAGGCGTTGGGCCTATTTCTCAACTTCGAAGAGTTCAGATGGCTGATCGTCATCTTTCTCTGGGTGAGAGGACACCATGTTGATAGACAGTGATTTTTTGAGCATATCCCCGATACTTGTATCGGAATCCCAAGCGAAGGATTGTGAAGAGTGAGATTGTTAATCATCTTCCTCTTTTGAGCCTTCGGGAGTTGTCGGTGGTGTGACGTACCCCAGGTAATGACCGGTTCATTAGTAGTAGTTTATAGGCTTTCCTATAGGAGCGTAGTGGCGTAGAGGCAAACGTCGTTATTTGCCATAGTTTAAGCCTTTGTCACTTTTTAGGTCATATCCCATCTTTTGCATGATGCGGTGGGCTTTTGAGCTGTAGCGGTATAGCTGTATTTTACCGGTATCAGGTTCTGGTTCTTCTGTGAGGAGGTCTCGACAACCCTCTACCTTCCCCAAGATGATGGGTTTTCCACCCCTCTTTCTTGTCGGAACTATAAAGTAGGTGTATTGGCCCGGGAGAATTCGGTTTACCGCATATGTGGCAATAACTTATGTGTACATATGTAACTCTAAAACGTATTCTAAGAAATACATTGTTCACAAATGTACCACATCAGAGTAGTACAAAGATAACTCTTTATTAATAAAGTAAGGTATCTTTTCTATGGGGATTACATCATCTAAAAAGGAAAGTTAGCATGAGCAGCCACGTACTCTCCCAATTCGTCCCCCCCTAGGATCCACCTCCAGTGGGAGTGATGGCTTTAGAGGTTTCTTGCACAGTTTTACCACAAGGGGGTCAGAAGCAGTGTCGGGCGCTGGAGTCATTTTTGGCGGTCGACTTGATATTCGAACGCAGACGACCAGAGGTTCTGGTGCCTTTCTATAAAGTTTTTCCACGAGAGGATCAACCGTGTTAGGGGCACACCCTTTGAGATGGACCCTCAGGGGTTCATCCGGTGTAGTACCGGCTTCTGCCTTATCGTCAGCGTCGTTACCTCTTTCGTCTTGGTGGGTTTGCTTGTACAAGACCGAGTCAAAGTAGTACACTTTGACCCCTTTAAAAGGATCCACATCTGCAAATTCTGTCTTGACATTGTCGTCGTTGTCAACGTACTTCAGACATTGATGCAGAGTTGATGGCACAATCACATATTCATGTATCCACGAACGGCCCAGCAAGACGTTGTATAATACGTCTACGTCTATGACGTAGCAAGTGACTTCTGTTCGTAGTTCGCCGATCTGATATTTCAGGCCAATCTTTCCCAGATTATAGCTCTTTCGGCTTTAAAGCCACTAATGGTCATGTTGGTTACTGCCAACCGATACATTAGGATTCCCAAGGTCTGGAGTGGACTCCGTAGAATGATGTTGAGATATGACCCTGGGTCGATGCGCATCCGGTCTACCTTGATGGCTCCGATGTACCCTGTATAGTACAGAGGGCGATCGTGCCTGTTATTTTTTAGCAACATGTCCAGTTGTGAGAATGTGATATTTGGTATCGTCTCCGTCACTTTGTTCCAGTGGGGGCATGTAGCAGAATTCTCGGCCGGTAGCTTGACTGTGGCCAGGTAGGAGTCAACGTTCTATAATGCCTCGCTCAGAGCCTCATGAGTTTGAGAGACGGAGGAGCTCAAAGAGTGACAACTTCGCCGGAGTATTAGCCAGCTATGCCAATATGTCAAAGTTGTAGGATTTATCCATCCCCTGAGTTGTATCCTTTCTCAAAGGTTTGTCAAAGCAATTTTTTGTGCTTTTGTTTGTCTGCCGCAGGAGGCTGGGATAAACCTGGATCAGATGCCACAGGAGCAGCGGGTATAGCGGTTAGAGGTGCACTGTCCTCAGGAACAGCATCATAGTCATGTTGGTAGGTTAGGCCCGACCTAGTCACCCCTATTATAGCTTCCTCGGCGGAGGGAGAAACTATCTGGTAGGCTTTGGATTTTTTTTCCTTTGGACTTTGAGACAGAAGACGTCACTTGCTGCATCAAGTCCTGAGCAAGATCTGGGTGAACCATCATGACTACGTCTCATGGTGCAGTAAGAGGTACCAGCCCTGTTGCTTTGTTGCGAGATGGAGGAAGGTTAACGACCTCCATCGTTGCCCTCGAGATTGGTGTTTGATGATAAACAAAAGAATGAATCTAGGTTTATACGAAACCCTTTCTTTGTTTACAAACAAGAAAAAGAAGTACAATTAATCCTATACGAGGATGTTAAGTACAAAAAAAATGATTCTGGGGAAATATTGCTATAGGAGTCTGATCTGCGGTCGATCACTTTTTCCCTTGGACCACACGATGACGAAGAAGTGCTGTAGAAGAAGAAGAAGCTTCAAAGATTGTGAGTGGGATTAAACTCTCATTGCCAAAGTTGTCAATCAACACTCTCTGTATGTGCTCTCTCTCTTTGATCTCCTCTCTTTCCACCTTTTTCCCCCTGCCCTCCTCTCCGTGACCGAAAGTCTCTATTTATAGAGATCAGTCACAGTAATTGACCAGTCGGCATAGAAGCCAATTAGTGGAGAGAGTTGCACCTTTTACGCGGCAGTTATAATAACTGCTACCCACGTCTGAATGATCTCCTGAATCCGCGTGTGACGCTTGTCCCATTATGAAGTAACGCGTATAACTGCTTCTCGAAGACCACGGTATGCAAGCCACGTAGGTAACTACCCCTCGCGTAGAAATGGTTGGCATAAAAGCCAAATAACTGTCTCGTTGGCGTAAAAGCCAAATAGTTATCTTGTTGGCGTAAAAGCCAAGTAGCTGTCTTGTTGGCGTAAAAGCCAAGTAGCTGTCTTGTTAGCGTAAAAGCCAAATTCTGCGTAAAGCTTGATGTTGTATAGGTAATAGGTAACCAGCGTAAACTAGCCAATTATCCTTCCTAACTAAGATCTTGAGCGTATTCTGGGCCAAATAGCCTTATCATGTACCTTGCAAATATAGCCTGAGTTGGCATATTTCGAGAAGATAGCATATGGCGTACTCCTATAGTTAAAAATAGTCTGGTTGGCGTAATATGCAGGGATAGTGACGTGAGCATATTAGCCCTAATTTTAGCTCTCCCGGTCATTAAAAGTAGAGCCAAATCTCGTGCATTAAATGCAGAGATCTGCCCCCATCTCGTGCATTAACTGCAGAGACATGCCTCGAGTTCTGTACGAAGAACAGCTTTTGACGTGGCATTTGGTTTCATCTCATCTTGAGCATAAAAGCTCATTTTTGCCTGTGTAAAGTAGGCAGCGTATTCCTTGAATGCGTAAAAATGACTTGTATCAAGGATATGCCATAAAACGACAGTCTGGGACTCTGTACAGAATCATCATTACAGCTGTCCTTTCGATCGTCGTACAATACTCTTTGTCAGGAGTCAGGTTCACTGTTCTGTCTGACAGGTTCATTCGAGGAATACGAAGAGTTCCTCGTACAACTTTATGCTGTATTAAAAGCAGACTTAGTTTACGCCGGAGGGAGGTGTAGCAACCTTTTACGCCAAAACAGGCATGAAGCGCTGCTATACGCGGGCAACTCTGAAGTCATGTTTTACGCCATACAACGCTGAAGCTTTATTTTACGCGTGCTTGGGGGTTTTACGCGTATAATTCTCCAACGTATTTTTCATGCTTCTTCAAGACCCCTTTTAAAGTTTTTAAATTCCTCGTAATTTGAAATACTTTGAATGAAGCATGAAACGGTCAAATTAGACTCGTTCTGCGAGGCTGATTTCTCGGCGAATTTTAGGGAGTTGTTGGGATTTTATATGTTCTCTTCTGCCTATATAAAGGCAAGTGAGTGAACCTTGTCTTTCCACACTTCCTTCACCAAAAGAGATGTTTGCCGAGATCCATTGGGCTGACTTGAGGATGAAGAAGATCATGCTCTTCCAGCATGTAAGGAGCCATAAAAAGAGGCATCTTCGAGCAAATATCCTCTGCAACGATGGATCATGGAAGGATATCATAGCTTCCTTTGCTCGGAATAATCAGCAATTTTATATGGCGATTCATCCAGGAGAGAGGAAGGGTCTCATTGACCACACAGCTTGCTAGCTGTATTTTCTTCCATTATGGCGCTGGACGTAGGTAGGCAGTTTGGTCCTGTCTTCGAGTATTATGTTGGGTCTGAATCCCTAACACAATTCTAGGACGTAGCTGCCATGGCGTATGGAGGGTGGGCTTGAATAATACAAGCCCAGTTCTGTATCCTCCCGCCATTAATTATTTTCTTGTTCATCGGCCGCAGAAGCCGATGAAGTGCCGTAGAAGAAGAAAAAGATCTCCACCAATATGAGAACCTGGCACAACAGATTCTTGGCGTGATCTTAAATAAAAATGAGAAATCCTTTGTAGAAAAAGGATTTCCATCATATGTAATCATGAAAATGAAAAATCCTTTGTAAACTGGATTTCTATCATATGTAATCATGATCAATAAACATGTCTTCTTCGACGCATTGCTGATTTGCCATATTTGCTGTGAGGAAGTCTGATAATGTGCAACTTCGACACATCTGAATAATTTTACACTGACTCTGCTAAACACTTATCTGGTCATGTCCCGTCTTTTACGCATAATGGAAGATGCGTAAAAAAGCTCTTTAGCATTAAGTTGTCTTAAAGATCCAACTGTCATGCTGTTTTTGGACGAGGAGTCGCATAAAAATTCTGAACTGTCACTTCTCTGATACGAAGAATTTCTGTTCAGACCATCATCTTATGGTTTTCCCAAAAATCCCTAAAAATAGGGCGAGAAATGTCCGCCAAATAGGCTATACTTGAACTTAGATGTAAAAAAATTCTGACTAGACTTCGAATGAACTTCCAATGGCCCAAGAAGAAGAGTCATCTTCAATGCTGACCTCTGTGTGTTTCAGGCACTTGGAATGTTTTGTAGCAAAAAAGGAGCATTTTCTGCGTAAATCCTTGTAATTGGCCTTCTCGAAAAAGTCATAGACCATAGCCTCTGTTAGCTTCTGAGCGTAAAATCATAGATCTGTAGCTTCTGTGTGTAAAACCTTAGATTTGTGGCCTCTGAGCGTAAAACCTTAGATTTGTAGCCTCTGAGCGTAAAAGCTTCTGAGCGTAAAATCGTATATTTGTAGCATCTGAGCGTAAAACCATAGATTTATAGCCTCTGAGCGTAAAAGCTTCTGAGCGTAAAACCGTAGATTTGTAGCCTCTGAGCTTAAAAGCTTCTGAGCGTAAAACCGTAGATTTATAGCCTCTGAGCGTAAAAGCTTCTAAGCGTAAAATCGTAGATTTGTAGCCTCTTAGCGTAAAATCCGGATCTGTTATGCAGCATGACTGTCCGTCTTCTTTTTTCAAGTGATAGGATGATGTGGTCCTAAATCATAACCGACTATTAAATATCTGATTTTGGTTAGGGATTCAAAGAGTTATCCGAACTCTATAAATAGCCCAAGGTCTTGAAAGAGAAACCCTTTATCTGTCTTTGAAAAACCCTTGCTTTCCAAAAAACCTTTCTTCTTCGTCTCTTTCCTGAGAACTCAGATTCGCCATGGCACCTAGACAGGCTTCCACTGCTAAGGGAAAGAAGGTAGCTTCCTCATCTCGCTCCACTGCTCAAGCACGAGCAACCCCCATTAGGCTGAGCGGGTCCCGATCTGAACGCAGTGCTCCACCGTCGAGCTGCGCTCCGGACATTAAAGGTAAAGACTTCGAGAGGAAAAACCCTTCGAACACGTTGTGCGTGTACGCGCAAGGTCATCTTCTGCGCTAAGAACCTCTTCGAGGAAGATATTGCACAGAGATGTTTTATTATTACGCCCACATTCCTAATGTGTCAGCGTAAAAACTCCAAATTTTTGCAGTCTAGCGTAAAACCTCGGACTGTCAAAATTTGGCGTATACTACAAACTTTGAGTTTTACGTGCTGAATGTAAATTCCCACATAAAAACTCAAATTTTGGTAGTCTGGCATAAAAAGCTCAGACTGTCAGATCTTGGCGTATGATGCCAACCTTGAGTTTTACGTACTGAAAATAGATTCCAGCGTAAGACTCAAGTTTTTACAGTCCGGCGTAAAAGCTTAGACTGTTAGTCTTTGGCGTATCCTGCAAGAGT
Organism: Iris macrosiphon; assembly: GCA_036927795.1. NCBI lineage: Eukaryota > Viridiplantae > Streptophyta > Magnoliopsida > Asparagales > Iridaceae > Iris > Iris macrosiphon. Next base: position 63,363,549 of record JAYESA010000014.1, read on the forward strand.
GTAGTGTCCAGCATAAAAAAACTGATTGTTTTCTTGCATTTTGCAGCAGATTTGCAGATTCCTCCTTTGGCTGAAGTGATGGACTCTGCTGCCGGGATGCTGAACTCAAACTATCTGGAGGACTTGTCCCATGTGACATTCCCGATTTCTGGAAATGAGTATCCTCAAAAAAGGGGAACTCTGATCTTGTTCCAAGGAGAATGAATGCTGTTGAGTAATCAGTGGGGAGCCCCTGACATACATAGATGAGACTGAATATAAGAAACCAGGTTTCTTATTCTGGGATATTATCGACAAACAATCCCAGACTAAGCCCAAGAAGGTGGATTGGGTGTTTACTGCTGAGGGCACGGTCATATATCTGTCCAGGATGCCCAGAGATTACCCTATCTAGACATTCTTCCATGCCACACATCCTAGGAAGATGATGTGGACTCTGACTCCGGATCTTCATGGGCGGCCAGGGAAGATCTTGTACAACAAAGGATTGAATCAAGGGGCCTATATGAGCAGTCCTTCAGGCCCTGTTATGCCTTTTAGGGGATTACTGCCGGGTAGCGTCCCGAGTGAGGATACTTCACTGATCCAGCCGGTTTAAATATCAACTTTCTACAATGACATTATGGGGCAGGGAGGAGTGTACCCTAAGGTCAACCCTCGGACCAGTGGATGGCTTAGCCCCAGGAATCTTCGATGGGCCAGTTTAACTGCCTGGGCCCTGAAGCACTTCCAGACAGAGCTGGAAAGTATTGGTTTGTTTGCGGCTGTGAGCGCCACTAGTATTGGGCTGCCTGTCAACCCCAACTTGTTCTTAGCCTTGATGGAGCGATACAACTCGCTCACTGGGACTTTTGCTACTCCGCTAGGTGAGTTGGGTTTAGCCCTTCATGAGATGGCAGAGATTTCCAAGCTGCCAATGGGAGACACTCCTTATGAAGAGTACGTTCCCACAAACAGGGAGCTGAGGGATACAAACCCTTGGGCAGTGGCAGTGTACCAGGAGCTGATGAGCCACTACCTTGTCTGTACCATTTTCTACAAAGAGCCTTCTGATTTGGCCCATACCAACAAATGGGTATACTACCTCTTCTTCCATCAGGCCAGAAATGCCAAGCCGGACAAGGTTGTAGATAGCCGAGATAAGCCCTTGAACCTCCTGAGCATGCTTAATGCCAATACGATCGATGACCACATTGAAGACGCAGGGGCTTCAAATTATATTCTTGATGAGGAGATAGGGGGTTATCTTGCAGGCACTAAAGCCTTCAGTTATATGAAGCATTGTCGCAAGCCTCTGTCAAGGGAAGCTCAACTGGCTGGCTTCCTCTCTGTCTGGCTACGCCGATGGGTAGTGCCTGGCATCGCGTGTGCGGATCATATTCATCGTAACACCTTATGGCCCGCAGTACGGTTGGTATTTGGAGCAAGATTGGGCCTGCTTTCTGCCATGGTCTGTAGAATACAAGCTGGCCTGAGGGCCATTACTGATGGGCTGCTAGCTGATGATACGCAGCGTGAAGGATTTTCCCGAGTGGAATTACCATTCCTATACTTGATGGGATGGTTAATCCTTCACAACACCAGGGTGATGTCTCCTAGTCCTGCCTGCGGTTCGGGAAATAACTTCTGTTGAATTACAAGAATTTCCTTTGGAATGTGGCGAGCGTCATAGATTGCTGGCGAGCATTAAATTTTGCCCATGACTGAAAGCTCTTCTGTATCGTCCCCCTGTACATATTGTCACGTCCTAATCCTAAAATATCGAGGAACTAGCCAAGTGGCAATGGCCAGCAGCACACACCGATGGACAAACCCAATTTAATGGATCCATCGGGGCATACTTAAGCTGTAATACAACAATAAATAGGTCCAATGATACAAGTCACAGTCTACTCTAATCTCATCCACAACAGATAATCACAGATCAAATGCCAGAAATAATGCAAATAAAATAAACTAACAAATCTCAATAAAAGTATCTCAGAGAACAATCCGAGAACAAGTCTGATACATCAATGCAATAGACTGGAAATAAAATAACTACAAAGAGAAATAAATGAGTATCTCAAGCCAATACTCAGAAGAAGTCCTCTGGCACAATCTCGTCCTCTGGTCCTGGTTCTGCTCTAATGTAGGCACCTGCTTCTGCTAATGCTAATGCTCCGGTCCCGTATACCTCGGGATAGATCTCGTCAGCTAATCCTGGGGACATAATCCGGATCCAGGTCCTCAGGGGACATAGCAAGGTACAGATAATACAAGCAAAAATAAATACAGTGAAATAGTAAATAAAATAAACAGGATAAATATGTAACCATCTATGTGAATGCAAGTGAGAGCATCACTAGTACTCAGGCTGGGACCACTACAAGCTCTGTGTCGGGGAGCCGGTAGCAGCAATAACTATGTATTTTACTATATAGTTTACTATGTATTATATGTATAAAATTAGCCTGTAGCCTGTGTATCTCTCCCTACCCTATGTAATCATACGTCTCATGTCCACGATGCCTCATGTCCATGTCACGCACGATCATATCTAATACAGCAAGTCATCTAATGTCTATGTCATAAAACCTGTATCCTACACAGAATCACCATGAAAATCTCGGAAAGATTCTGTCTCATGAATAGTGTCAAGTGTCCTGGGTTATGATGTACTTGATAAGACAAGTACGAGAAGTATAGGGTCTCGGTATCCATGTCTATGTGACGTTACACAACTCCGCGTACGGTGTTGGCACCCGACTATTAATCGGACGCTAAGTAAAGTCACACGGTCCTAGGTCAAGCATGTACAACAATATATAAATAAGGCAATGGAATATGTAACAAGAACTGCAATGTTGGCAAGGTACACTTGCCTGTGGTTCTGGCTCCAACTGTAGCTCTGGTCTCAGTGTGATTTGCAGGTACTACTTCGGTTGCTGAAATAAATATCACCATTAGATTCAAAAAATAACAAATAGCTAAAAACGCCTGTCCTTAAGTCAAATTTGGACATAGGGGCAAAAATGATAGTTTTTGGTCAAAGCGGGGTCCACATGTGGGCCGCTTTGCACTGAAAAAATGTGTCAGGGTCAAAGGTCTCCAAATTTGTCAAACTTAGTGTCAACAAGTCAGAAACGATGATACGAACCCAACGGAACTTGCAGAATTGGATTCCGATGAGCCGATCATAAAATCGCCCGTCAAGTGGAGCTTGTGGGGCCCACAATACGCGATTTTGTCAACATTCTCAGAACCGAACCAAACTTGGGTCACAGGACCAGCGTATTGCTACGAGTCCGATGGCGTAAGTTTCGTCTCGATCTGATGTGTGTATACAAAGTTACAATATGTTTCAGAACATGCGGATACGGGGCGTTGTCAGCGGATACGTATTGATTCCGGTGTGCACGCACATCCAAATCAACTTCTGCGAAATCCCACACCTCCGTATCAACGATGCGCATATTTTGGTAAAGACCGCGTGCGACCAAGTCGTCCCGTTTGGCGGGGCACACTCAGTTCAGGGGTAAAACAGGGCATTATTTTTCCTATTTTTGGATCGCGGTTTGCGATCACCACAGGACGCGACGCACCGAGCGAGTTACACGGGCATCGAGAGGGTTACACAGTCTACGCGTCACAACTGACGGAATCGAAAACGGGTCAACGAGGAGAGAGAAAATGCTACCTGAACAGGGCTCCATAAAATCTGAATTTCTCGTGCCCGCGTCGTCTCGACACGAGCTGAGTCGTGTCCGGGCTGTGTCCAGCCCAGGGTTAGGGTTTCTGCTGTTGGGGTCGTCAGTTAGCGGGGCGGCCGGAGATCGGCGAGGCTGCTCGGGTGGTGGAGATGCGAGGGTCGTCGAGGTGAGAGGCGACGCTGGAAAGGTTGTCGTCGAGGATGAGGAGGTTGTTGGTGGTGGTGCTCCAGGCGGAGGAGGAAGACAGGAGAGAAGGAAGGAGGAGTTCGACGGGGCTTGGAGGAGTCGAGCGGCGGCTGGGGTTTTCTGGGTGGAGAGGTCGAGGGCTCGGCGGAGGGCGATGGAAGTCGGGAGAGGTCGGCAGCGAGGGGGTTGCACGGTGGCTGGGAGGCGAGGCTAGGGGGTCGGGGGAGGAAGACATGAGGAGGAGGAAGTAGGCGGAGAGGTGGTTCTGGGAGGAGGAAGGTTAGGGTTTCGGCCGGGGTTGTCGGAGCGGGGTCGAGTGGGCTGAGAGGTCGGGGACGGACGGAGGAAGGTGGAGGGAAGGCGGAGAGGATGGCTCACGGTGCTGGGAAGAGGCGGGGTCGACGGCTCGGGTTAGCCGGAGATGGAAGGAGGAGAAGGAGAAGTCGACGAGGACGAAGGGCTGCGGGGTGTTCGATGGTGGAACGGGAGGAGGAGAGGGTGCTGCTGCGGGTCGGGGGACGACCGAGGGTGACCGGAGCGGCTCGGGGCTGCTCGGCTGGGCTAGGGCAGAGGAGAAGAGGCGGTGAGGGGAGGTTCGTCGAGGTCGGCGGAGAGATCTGGGACGGGGGAAGGTGGAGATGCGAGCTTGGGTTCCGGCGGGGAAGTTAAGGTTTCGTCGAGGTGGTCGGAGGGGGATTAAATACGTCGGAAAAGTAGAATCCGATTGGGAATCCGACTTGGGGTTAATGGGTTTGGGTCGGGTCGGGTTCAATATGAATCCGGCCCGATCCACTAATGTTTAAGTACGGGTTTGGGTCTGCGGGTTTCGGGTCGGGTTTAGATCCGACCCGACCCGCTATGGGCTGGGTTTGGTTCAGTTGAACCGGGTCTGGGTTAGTTTGGTTTATTTTAAATAAACCCGATTTATTTCAGGGTTTAATTCGGTTTATTTCTACTTAGTTTTTAGGGCTTTAAAACTGCTTCCGGAGTCCAATAAATTCACAAAAAATTACCCTATGTCCGGTTTTCCATTTTACACCATAAAATATTATTTCCATAATATTTTAATATTAATTGACAGAAATTATAAATTATTTAATTACCAAATACCTAGGTTTTAATTACAGAAAAATCTCAAAAAATTATAGAAAATTGTAAAAAATCTAAATTAAATTTTTTTGAAAAATCAGGGGGTTTACACATATCAATCAACAGAGGACAAAACTTAAGGATGCAGGTCAAGGGAGAACTATTCTTTCTCATGAAGCCTTTATTGGTTGGTCTACATTAGACCTTCCCACCTGCTGTACAGAAGTGAGGACCACTGCTACTTGGAGCCTTATCTGCCCAACCGGTTCGCCAGGCAATTTGGGTACGACCAGTTGCATATGGGGAATCCCATAACCAGCTTCAAGTCCAAAGGTGGACTTATTGATGGAGCTAGAGGATGGCGGTATTTTATCACGGGTTGTATTGGTGCAATTTTTGCTGTGCCCGCGACTTCTCTCTCTTTGGAGTTGCGCATTCTTCATTCTTATGCGCAGTTTTATGCGTCCATCAACACCTTCCTTCGTGATTTTAATGTGCATGGAAGTTTCAAGATGCCCACCCATAGGTCCACTGGAAGGGAGGAGATATCGTCTGTCTCATCTGATGAAGGTGAAGACCCTACTGGTGCAGATGAGTTCTTGTTGATAATACCGAGAGGCGTAATAGCTCCGCCAGCAGAGCCTCTCGTTATCTCCAATAAGCGAAAGGCTTCTACTCTGAAAGAGCCTTCCTCCCGCAAGAAAAAGACGGTCAGAGGTCCTAAAAAGACTTCCACCAAGGGAGCTTCTAGGAGTGAGCCTGTTATTTCCCCAGTTGGGGATGATTCTTTGATCAGAGGTCCTTCGCCTTTTAGAGAGGGAGCCTCCACAGTTTCGGCTGACAGTGCTGAAGATTCTTTGCCCGCGATCGCTACCGCTACTGGTAGTGCTTCGAGGTTGCCTTCGAGACCGAGCATATTCAGAATCAATATACCTTTATCCAGACCAATAATGGGAGTAACCCCTCCTTCGTCTGTAAGTATTTCCAGCGAGATTACACCCGATGAACCTCGAGTGGATCTGGGTGATGACTGGGATGACTTCTCTAAAACGTCAGTTGGTGCACCCTCTTCCCCAGGTATGACAGCTTATTTAGCATCATTAAGACATGATTTAGCTATACAGGCTGCAAATGCAACATACATGGCATCGACCATGGGTAAATGTTGTCTTCGCGTTTTCTTCATGAAAATTAACATCAAATTGATATTAACTTTCTCTTATCTTCTTTTCAGGTGAAGATATATCTCGGGAGGGCGGAGTTGACACAACTTCTGATTTTATTGCGGATCCATTTAATAAAACGGTGGTGATCGACGTCGAAGATGCATGCTTTGAAACTGCCGATCTCTCATCCGCAACATTCTCGGGTATCATCCCGCCAGTGGGAGTTCAAATAACATCAGAGGAGGATGAACCCACCATCTCGTCCGTGCCTCCTTCGTCGAGTATACCAGCAACTTCAACTGTTGTTGGTGTCTCTTCTTTTGTCGCGCCATCTGTTGAAGCAACAACCGTGGCGACCTCCTCTGCAGTCATTCTTGGAGGAAGATTTACTGATATTGCGGCCACTCCCAACGTCCATTCGAGCTTTGCTATGCTAGTGGATAAATACACTAGCATATTCTACCTCACTTTGAAAGAGTTGATATCGATGGTGCTGGATAAGAACCTAGGTTTCGATGCTCTGAAGATGTCCTCCAATCTTCCTATAGTGCAGATCAAAAATTTCAGTTTTGAAAGAGCTGATGCACTAGAGCAAATAGTTAATGGTTTAGAACAACCCATAAACGAGTATTTGCAACTATCTCGAGGCAGCATCAATGCTCTATTTCAAGCTGAGTATGACTCCTTGACTATAGAGCTTGCTGAGCAGATGGAATCTTTAAACAAATCCATCCAGGAACAACAGCAAAAGATAGATGAAGAGCAGGCTATCTTGGTGGAGGTTATTCCTCAGCTAGCAAAGTGCCAGGCTGAATATAAGGGAAATGAAGCCAGGGTCCGAGAATTGGAAGATGAACTCGCTCAGGCAAGGGATCGGGTTCTCAAGACGTCGGCAGTTCGTGATGTGCTGAAGGGCCAAATGGATACAGCTCAGCAGAACTTGGCACATGCGGGTGTCATCCGCGCCGGTTTTGTTAATGCTCGGTCTGAACTATCTCGCTTGAGTGATGACGAGGCAAGGCTGGCACAGGCTCGCAATAGTATTTTAAACTCCAGGAATGAGAAGATGGCTGCTTTGGCGCGACAGATTAGGGATTTAACTGCTCCTCCCCAATGATGTACCTTTTTGTTTCTCCTGTAATTTCTCAGAGATAATAAAGACACATTTTTTGACTTTGTGGACCCATCCCTTTAGAATATGATAGGCTAAGATAAAAGTGATATCAGAGGTATCATCAACATGACATACTTTCGTTAAGGTTTTGCTGAATGTAAATCTATTCAGAGGTAATATGAACCTGATAGAATATAATCCAACAAAATTTGTATACTAAACACTATCAGAGGTAATATGAACATGATAGGTTTACAAATTAGTTAAGCATATCCATTAAGAGGTCATATGAATCTAATAGAATATGATCCAGCTAACCTTTGTGCATGATATCGTCAGAATAAGATCTTCATCATACTCCGTTAAGCAAAGGAGATCAAGTATAGTACTTCTTCAGGAATTTGCAGTTGATAGTAGCCATTATCAAATTTTCTATTAGACTTGGCTAATCTGTAAGTGCCATTTACAATTATATAAGGTGTCACGACCCGCATCCGGTGTAAGGGTACAAGTCCGAAACAACGCCCAGCCTACACCGTAGAATCGGCGGTAGAACGCTGTCTAGATAATCTATCAAACAATATAATGAACCACCAATAATGATAGTATACTCAATCACAGAACTAAGATAGAAATGAGCACGAATCAGATAAAGAATAGAATAGTCACAATATAACTCATGAGTCTAAAATAATACATCAATGAGTCTGAAGAAGTAACAAAATAAGCTGGAGACAAATCCAGTACAAAGAATACTACGAAGCTACAACTCCAGGGTCAACTGTCTCAGTTGGGATAAGTCCCTCTTGAGCCAGGGTCTCAGAATTTAAACCCACAACATCCTGGGGTCCATAATAGGTAGGGTACCACTCCTCAGTGTCATCTGGAAAAATATATCCAGACAGGAAAGGAGCAGAGTACATCTCTAACAACAGTTCTAATAAATGATAAAAACTATGTAATAGTAAATAACTGTGGCTAAACAAGATGCACAATAGATACAAGAGATATATATACAATAAGGAAGTACTAAAAATAAATACAATAATGAACAATATGCCAATGAAACAAGAATACTAAATGACTAAGTGTGTGAGTACTAGCTTAATATGTGATCGTCTTGGGCAAGATGCAATACGGCCTGGCTAATCATACGTGCGTTGTATGATCAACACTATTCAGTAATCAGTACTTTATTCAATAGGGATATTGATCACATATCTATACTAATACTCCCCACCCCCGACTGGTATAATAGATCCAACCACGGTATGCTATGGCACAAGATTCCCCAAGAAGATAGCGACTTTTCTCGAGAATCGGTGTCTATACATGTACAAGATAACCAATGAAACAATACTTGCACCATATACACCATATACCAAGGAATAACACCTCATGACGAGATCCGGATATACCAATCCGTGTAACCATAGTGTCAAGAGAACATGGATATCTACACTAGATACAATGAACATAGAGGATATCATAAATGAGAAACTATCAGAGAATGTACTCGCCTGAAGTCCAATGAATAGTCTCACAGATGTCTGACTCGGTGCCTCGAAGACCTAGATATGGAATACAACATTAATACAAGGTCCCAAAAAGAGAATAAGTTAAACTAGTCAACTTCTATGTCAATAAGTCAATTCTAAATCAAAAATCAACTATGGTCAACTCTAAGTCAACTATGGTCAACTATGGTCAACTATGGTCAAACCAAGGTCAACTATCTATTTCTAGGTTGCACAAGTCTAACACAAAAATCTTGGGTCAAAATACTAAAATCTAAGTCATAGAAACCACATCCTAAAATATTAGGATACCGTATCTCCGGATACGTGAATCCAAAGTAAACCTCACAATACATATATATCAACAATAAAGTATAGAATATAGAATATTAATTACAAACAAATAGGAACAACGGTTTTGAACCAACTTGGTATCCCCACAAAGTCACAAACTTGATACCAAAACCCCGTATCTTGAGTATCCCACTTACCTTGGTTTCCACAAGGTAATACTCAATACCTTGATATAGTAATTACCCTCATACATAATATAATATATATATACTAATATTATACAATTAAGAAACATAACAATACTAGTATTATATCTCACAATTAATACATATATATATATATACATATATATATATATAAATATAACATAAAAACAATATACCAAAATCTGCCTAACTGTCACTGAAAGCAGTGTTGAAAAACACTAATTTTCAGTTAACAGACTTTCAGTGACAGTTCAGACTGTCACTGAATTGCCGTCGCTACTGCTGCTGCTTTTTTGCACTGCTGCCTCCCCTTTGGTGACAGTTTTCAACTGTCACCAAAGTCTCTGTCGCGACTGCTGTGAATTCCCGCTGCTGCATGCGTTCTTTAATGACAGTGGCGGTCTGTCATTAATTCCCGCCGCCACTGTTACAGCGGCTGCTGCTGTAACCGCCTCTAATAATGACAGTTCTCTATCATTAATCCTACTGTCACAAAAAAAATAGTAAATATATACATAACCTATATATATATATATATATCAATATATATATATATATAAATCAATAATTAAAATTTATACTTCTATATATATATAATCCAACACATATATATTATATACATCTATATAAATAAATACCAATAGCTATAATACACATCCTATGTACTAATGTACATATTACAACATGGTTAAAAGTACACATATATAAATATGTTAATAAATATACATCCATACATATATATAAATAATCACATAATAACTATAAATAATCTAATTATTTAATTAAACACGTATATATATTTTATAAAATATTTTCATATATTTTATATTCCTAACATATTTTGTAACATATATAAATGCATGTAGAAGAAAGCTACATATATATTTATACATTATATTAGTACACATAAAATACATAGATCTATGCTACCATAAATACCATAATAAATACACTATAATAAATATATAACTGTTTCGGATAATAAACGAGAGAGAATATGGAAAACGAGGTCTTATACGAAAACCCGCCCTTTCTTCGGTGTTTACAAACAAGATTGTACAATTTAATCCTATACGAGGATGTCTAAGTACAATTTATTTAATCTGGGTAAATATTGCTATAGGTGTCTGATCTGCAGTCGATAACTTTAGCCCTTGGACCACACGATGATGAAGAAGTACCGTGGAAGACAGAAAGCAGCTTCGAAGGTTGCTAAAGAGAGTGGATGCTCGATGCCAAAGTCGCCGATCGCTACTCTTTGTCTGAGCTCTGGATTCTTCTCACTCTCTTGACCGTTCTCTCTCCTCCTTCTTTCCTCCCAATTGTCGACCTTGGATCTGATACTGGATTCCTTGACCAATTTTCGATCTTTTTTCCTTTACTTTTTGCGACCTTGACCCCTGTTGATAGAGGTCTCTATTTATAGAGTTTTAGTGACAGTGACCACTCAGTCGGTGTAGAAACCGAGTAGTGGAAAGTACAACACCCTTTTATACGATGGTTAAAATAACCAATGTCTGCGTATAGATGACCTTTTGAATGAGCATGTGACACGTGTCCAACTCAGGGACAACGCGTATAACTGCTGCGAAGATCACGGCGTAGAAGCCACGTAGGTAGTTTTCCTTTTTGTAGAAAAGGTTGGCGTAGAACCCAATAACTGTCACCATGGCGTAGAAGCCAAATGGGCATAGAAGCCGAGTGGGTGTAGAAGCCAAATAGGCATAGAAGCCGAGTGGGCGTAGAAGCCGAGTGGGCATAGACCGAGTGGTCATAGAGGTTGAGTGGGCGTAGAAGCCAAGTGGTCATAGAGGCCGAGTGGGCGTAGAAGCCGAGTGGGCATAGAAGTCGAGCGGGCGTAGAAGCCGAGATGATGTAGACGTTTTAGCAGGAATTACGGCTCTTGGAGATATAATCAAATCTCTTTCATTAAATGCAAAGATCTACCCCCATCCTGCGCATTAAATACAGAGGCTTGTCTTTAAGATTTGCCATCATTCTGCGCATTAAATGCAGATATACGCCTCGAATCCTGTACGAAGAGTAACTGCTGACGTGGCATTCTGTTTGCCTTCTGTGGAGAGTAAGAAGCTCACGTCTGCCTGTGTAAAATAGGGCAGCATATTCCCTTATATGCGTAAGAGTAGTTTACGCAAAGGGGATGTCACTAAACGACGGTTCGGTGACATTTAATCAAATCTCCTGCATTAAATGCGGAGATCTGCCATTATCCTGCACATTAAATACAGAGGCGTATTTTGAAGTCCTGCCACCCTTCTGTGCATCAAGTGCAGAGACGTGCCTCGGGCATCTGTCAGTATTCGGCGCTAAATGTAGAGACGTGCCTCGAGCCCTGTACGAAGTGCAGCTTTTGATGTGGCAAGCTGTTTGTCTTCTGCGGAGCGTAAACAGCTCACATCTGCCTGTATAAAACTAGGCAGCGTATTCCTTCGTATGTGTAAAAGTGGTTTACATAATAAAAATGGCAGTAAATGACAGCCTGGGTTGCAGTACCGTGCCATCATTATACCCGTCGCCTGGGTAGTCGTTCAGTACTCTTTGTCAGGAGTCCAGACATCAGGTTCATTGCATGATCTGACAGGTTTATTTTGAAGAATACGAAGCGTTCCTCATACACTTCAATGCTGCATTGGAAGCGGATGAGTTTTACGCCATAAAGGCGATGAAGCACCTTGTTTACGCTGAAGCAGCCTGGACATACTGCATTACGCGGATGGTCCTTGAGTTTTAAGCTTTTACGCTGTGCTCAGCGGAAAAGCTCTGTTGCTTGATGTCTCTGAGGTTCTCTGTTTACGCTGCCCCGCATCAATATGCTGTGTATAGCTATCCAGCGTATTTTTCATGCTTCTACAATAACATCTATATATATATATACTTAATTATAATTCAAGAATTAAAGCACAAATAATTAGATCTACACATAAATACACCATAAATGGAGAGTATCACACCGTATCCCACTAGATCTAGGATACGCATGCGACACGAGTCCAATACACAACCAATTGCACCCCGAAGGACACAAGCAAGTCACATATATTATTTATGAACAAAACAAAGTGTCAAATATAGATCTATGTGTCCGTGTCAAAATACGACATGTACAAAGTCCCGTGTCGGAGGGAAAACCCCCAAAACAACACGTATCACCAAATTGTTGGGATACGACCTACACGTACCAAATTATGGACACGACACTAGCCCCAAACACATAAACACATGCCCAATTGATCTATAGGATCCATTGACACACACAACAAAATGTCAATTCGGAATTCCTCCAAAATTGACACAAAAGCACCATAACTTTCTCCATGGGTCTCCTATGAACACAAAACCAAGTCCTATGGGTAGTACATACATATGGGTTGATTTTCCATGATTAAATCTCAGATTTAGAACCTATTTTAAGGGGGAAAATTGAATTATATCTACTAGGAGATGGATCCCCAATGAAACCTCCAATTGAGATAAAATTGCCTCCAAATTATAGATCCTTGCTCCTCTTTGTAGATCCTTGCTTCCTCCTTCTACATCCTTGCTTTTCAAGTCTCTAATGGTGAATTAGGAAGGAATTGGAATCAATTTGGTAGAGAAATGAAATGGAAATGAAGGAAATTTGGTAGTGGGAAATTCTAGATCTAGATTTGGAATAAAAAGAGAGGAGAGATAATTTTCCTCCTCTTTTTATAGGCCGGCCCTTACCTCTCCCTCAAGTAATTATGAAATGTCCAATACACCCCTTGGGGCCTCTCATAAAGAAATAATTAAGGAAGGAAGCTTCTAGTCTAATGATTTAATTAATTTAATCCATCTCCTTAACAATGGGCTTTCTAATTGGGCCAAGTCTAACTAATTAATTCATGTTGGTCCATGGGTCCAAACTAAACTAGTTAGGTCCACTAACACAAGTCTAAATTAAATAAATAATATCTAACAATAATTAAATAATACAATAAATAATTATTTACCATGCACAATATTTAATTAAATAGGAAAAAGACTAAAATACCCTTTCCTAGAAAATGTGGTAGTGACAAGTCTACCCTCCTTAAAATAATTTCGTCCTCGAAATTCAAAGATGAAAACTACCCCCAGAAATAACAGAACATAACTAAAGAATCACAACTAACTATAGAAGAATATAACTAGGAAATAACATACCTCAAGGTACAAACAAATATGGATAACGCTCTCGTATTTTATCCTCTCTCTCCCAGGTAGACTCCCCCGGAGAGTGATGCCTCCATGCGACGCGTACCAAAGGAATAGTCTAGTTCCTCAACACTTTCTCTCTTCGATCCAGAATCTCAACTGGCTGCTCTGGATAGCTAAGAGTAGGGCCCACCTCTATCTCTGAGTGATCCAATACATGACTAGGATCTGCCAAGTATCGTCTCAACTGTGACACATGAAACACGTTATGCACTCCCTCCAATGCAGGTGGCAAGTCTAGTCTATAAACAACTGCACCGACCCTCTCTAGAATAGTGAAAGGTCCGATGAATCGTGGACTAAGCTTTCCGCCTCCACCGAAGCGAATCGTGCCTCGTGTCGAAGAAATCCTTAGAAACACCAAACCACCCACCTAGAACAAAACTACACCTTAAGAACTTAATCTATAACAACCAAGAATAAGCACAAAACAAAATCTAAATTATACCTCGAGCTCCAAAGGTCTCCGATGGCTATCGGCCCAATGCCGTTGTCTGTCCTGCGCCACTCGAAGTCTGTCTCTGATCAACTGAACCTTCTCTGCTGCATCTACAACCATCTCTGACCCAAGCAAAACTCTCTCTCTAACATCGTCCCAAGACAAAAGAGTACGACACCTCCGACCATACAGAGCTTCAAAAGGTGATATCTCTATACTGGCCTGGTAACTGTTGTTGTAAGCAAACTCTACCAAATGGAGATGGTCCTCCCAAGAACCCCCAAAATCTAGTACACAAGTGCGCAACATATCCTTGAGAGTCTGGATAGTCCTCTCTGACTGCCCATCTGTCTGGGGATGATATACAGTACTGAACTTGAGCTGAGTGCCCAAACTCTCCTACAAACTCCTCCAGAAATAAGAAGTGAAACGACTATCCCGATCTGAGACTATGTTGTTGGGAACTCCATGTATCCTAACGATCTGCCTCACATACATCTCTGCCAGCTTCTCCGTAGACAAACCCACCTTGAAAGGTAAAAAGTGGGCCAACTTGGTCAACCTATCAACGATGACCCAAATTGCGTCTTTTCCTCCTGGAGTTCGTAGAATTTTGGACATAAAATCCATAGTAATGTGTTCCTATTTCTACTCTGGAATGGGTAATGGCTAAAGTAAAACTCCTGGCCTCTGCCTCTCGGCTTTCATCTGCTGGCACACTAAGCATCTGGATACAAACTGTGCCACTTCCCTCTTCATGCCATACCACTACACACTCTTTCGTATATCCCGATATATCTTGTTAGCACCTGGATGCATGGAATACTGAGAGTGATGTGCTTCCTGCAATACCTCCTCTCGCAGATCCCTACTAGGCACACACAATCTAACTCCATGCCTCAAAGATCCATCTTCTGCAATAGTGAAATCATGCTCCAATCCTGCTCTCAACTGAGCTCTGATACTTCTCAGAGATACATCATCATACTATGCTTCCTTGATCCTGTCCATCAAATCTGAGTGTATCTGCAGTCCCCACATCTGCATAGCACAACCAGGAACAATCACCTCAATGCCCAAGCTCTCCAAGTCCTCCAACAAATATTGATCCTGCGTCAAGGACATAGCTACCAGATACCTGCTCAAAGCATCGGCAACTATATTGGCTTTCCCAGGATGATATTGCAAAGAGATATCAAAATCCTTCATCAGTTCCAACCACCGATGCTGCCTCATGTTCAACTCCTTCTGCATAAAAACGTACTTCAAGCTTTTGTGGTTTGTGAAGATCTCCACACGCTCTCCGTACAAATAATGTTTCCACAACTTCAGGGCGAAGATGACTACTGCCAACTCCAAATCATGGGTAGGATAGTTCTTTTCATGAGGACGCAATTGCCTGGATGCATAGGCAATCACTTTTCCATGCTGCTGAAGAACACAACCCAAACCCTTCCCCGATGCATCACTATAATTAGTAAAACCTCCGGACCCTGATGGCAACGTCAAAATAGGAGCAGATGTCAACCTCTTCTTCAACTCCTCAAAAGCAACCTAGCAATCCTCCGTCCAGATAAACTCCATATCCTTCCTTGTGAGTCTTGTCATCGGCTCGGCAATCCTCAAAAAATCTTGCACAAACTTCCTGTAGTAGCCTGCCAATCCCAAGAAACTCCTGACCTCTGCTACCGAACTCAGAGTCTTCCAAGATTCCACTGCTGAAATCTTCTTCGGATCCACTGAAATACCATCACCAGTCACAACATGCCCCAAGATCTCCACCTTGTCCAAGAAAAACTCACACTTGGACAACTTTCCATACAGCTTCTCCTTCCTCATCACATCCAACACAATCCTCAAATGCTTCTCATGCTCCTCCGGTGTCCTCGAGTATATGAGTATGTCGTCGATGAACACCACCACAAACTTGTCAAGGTACTGGTGGAACACCTTGTTCATCAAGTTCATAAATACCGCCGGTGCATTAGTCAAACCAAACGGCATCACCATAAACTCGTACTGACCATACCGAGTTCTAAAAGCAGTCTTCGGTATGTCCTTCGGCTTCACCTTCACCTGATGGTAGCCTGATCTCAAATCTATCTTAAAAAATACCTTCGCACCACTCAACTGATCAAACAGATCATCAATCCGTGGTAAATGATACTTATTCTTGATAGTGAGATTATTCAAAGCTCTGTAATCAATGCACATGCGCACCGATCCATCCTTCTTCAGTACAAACAATATCGGGGCTCCCCATGGTGAAGAACTCGATCTGATAAACCCCTTATCCTGTAATTCGTTCACCTGCTTCTTTAACTCGACCAGCTCGCTGTTGTTTACTCTATAGACATGCTGCAAAATTGGTTCTGCACCTGGCAACAAGTCTATAGAAAATTCAATATCTTGATCTGGCGTCAATCCTGACAATTCCTCAGGAAACACATCCAAGAACTCTGCTATCAACGGATGTGGCAACTCCTTGTCTTCCACCATAGCTCCACAAATAATGCATTCCCTCTGATCCGCAGCTTCTGTAGCAAACTCGAACTCTGGCTCTCCTGGCGGAGCAAACAAAACTCTACCTCCTCTACAATCTATGCTAGCACGGTGCCTACTCAACCAATCCATCCTGAGTACAATGTCGTAGCTCGAAAGTGGTATTACAAGTAGACACGCACTCAACTCCCGGCCTCCCAAAGTAACTCTCCGATCCTTGCAAATATTATTAACCAGGATAATGCCTTCCCTGGTCATGATCTTGCAAGTCCTAAGACTCAGCTACCAAACCATGCTTCAGAGCAAAAGAAACAGATACAAAACTATGGGAAGCACCACTATCAAACAAAGCTAAAGCTAGAATGGAATCAAGAAGAAAAGGACCTGCGATGACATCTCCGGTGGGTTCCTCCTCTTCGACGGTCATAGCAAACGCTCGTCCCTGCCGAGCACCTCCCTGCTGCTGATGTTGGACAAAATACTGCTGCTGTGTCGGAAGCGGTCCCCTCGGCTGTGCTGCAAGTGGTCTCGTCTGTGCCCTCGGAGCTGGAGCAACTCCCTGAACTGCACGACGAGGACACTCCCTCGATTGATGCCCTTCCGTACCACAATACAAACAAACTCCTAGCCTCCTCCTACAAACTTCCCATATATGGCCGGGCTTCTTATAGTAGTTGCGTGGATCTTGCTGTAACTGTCTCTGCTGCTGAGGTGCCTGGTGAAAAGGCGCTCTAGCTGGAGTCTGGTTCTGCTGTGGCTGCTGGAAAGGTCTGGACTGGAAATGAGGACGTTTGGCAGATACTGCACTGCCGTTAGCCCCCAGAAAAGAATCACGGTCTCTCTTGGTCTTCAAACCCAAATCCCGCTCAACCTTGCGTGCCTCCGCAAGTATCTCCGAGTATGTCTCATAAAAAGACGGAATAAGAATCTTTACTTCCCAGTTTAGACCCTCACGGAAATGAATGGCTCACACCTCCGGCTCCCTCACCAAATACTCTACAAATCGGCTCAACCTGCCGAACTCTGCAGCGTACTCCTCCATTGACATGCCCCCCTAAATGAGACTCTCAAACTGTCTCCCCAAGTCTAGCATGTCTGCCCGGGCGAAAAACTTCTTCTTAAAAAGGTCCTTGAATACCTCCCAAGATTATCCTGCGTCAACTAGAACCGGCTCATTCCTGAACCAAGTGCGAGCGACGTCGAACAGTTGAAGTCCTACCACCTCAACCTTCAAATCCTCAAAAAGACGGGACACACTCATAAGACGCTCAATGTCCTCGAGCCAATCATCAGCATAGATGATGCCCTCTGTCCCCTTGAAAACCCTAGGCTCTAGTTTCTTGAAGTCCTGAATATTGTCTGGCCGAAGATGAGCAACCTGAGGAACAACCTGCTGTTGGACCGGGACTCCTCTCTCAACTACAACACAAGCAAGCTGATGAGCACTCTCGATACCCTGCCGTAGAACGTCGGTCTGCCTCTGATGTGCCACTGACTGAGCCCTCTGTGCCTCGAGCATCTCACAAAATAGTGTAAACATCTGTGATGCCTTTGCTGGCACATGAGGTGGAGGTGGAAGCCCCTCAGATACAGCTGGCACAGTCCTCTGAGTAGGTGGTGGACCTCCGAAAGCAGCTGACACTCCAATCACCGGAGAAGTGACTGGTGCAGGCCCTCGGGATGTCGCAGACCTCTCAGAAACTGCTCTCCCTGTTGTGATCTAGTCTTAGGCGGCATCCGAAGACAAAGTGAAAGAAAGAATCAATATGGCACAAGATGTAAGACATCAAGGAAAGGACAGTTTAAGGGATCAAGTATCAATATCAAAGGAGAATAGTTGAATCAAAAGAATTTTCCTAGATGTGATTGAGTATCTCAGCCTATATCCTATATACTATCGCAGGCTCGCAGTAGTACAACTAAATTGTCGCACTACCACGATATCACATACTTTGTGAAGCTAGACCTGCATGGGCCACCACCAAAAACGTGTCACAAACCGTACCCGGTATAAGGGTACAAGTCGAAAACAAAGCCCAGCCTACGCCGCAGAATCGGCGGTAGAATGCTGTCTAGATAATCTATCTAACAATATAATAAACCACCAATAATGATAGTATACTCAATCACAGAACTAAGATAGAAATAAGCACGAATCAGATAAAGAATAGAATAGTCACAATACAACTCATGAGTCTAAAATAATACATCAATGAGTCTGAAGAAGTAACAAAATAAGCTGGAGACAAATCCAGTACAAAGAATACTACGAAGCTACAACTCCAGGTTCAACTATCGCAGTTGGGATAAGTCCCTCTTGATACCACTCCTCAGTGTCATCTGGAAAAATATATCCAGTCAGGAAAGGAGCATAGTACATCTCTAACAGCAGTTCTAATCAATGATAAAAACTATGTAACAGTAAATAGCTGTAGATAAACAAGATGCACAATAGATACAAGAGATATATATACAATAATAAAGTACTGGAAATAAATACAATAATAAATAATATGCCAATGAAACAAGAATACTAAATGACTAAGTGTGTGAGTACTAGCTTAACATGTGATCGGCTTGGGCAAGATGCAATGCGGCCTGGCTAATCACACGTGCGGTGTATGATCAACACTATTCAGTAATCAGTACTTTATTCAATAGGGATATTGATCACATATCTATACTAATACTCCCCACCCCGACTGGTATAATAGATCCAACCACGGTATGCTATGGCACAAGATTCCCCAAGAAGATAGCGACTCTTTCCGAGAATCGGTGTCTATACATGTACAAGATAACCAATGAAATAATACTTGCACTATATACACCATATACCAAGGAATAACATCTCATGACAAGATCCGGATATACCAATCCGTGTAACCATAGTGTCAAGAGAACATGGATATCTACAATAGATACAATGAACATAGAGGATATCATAAATGAGAAACTATCAGAGAATGTACTCACCTGAAGTCCAATGAATAGTCTCACAGATGTCTGACTCGGTGCCTCGAAGACCTAGATATGGAATACAACATTAATACAAGGTCCCGAAAAGAGAATAAGTTAAACTAGTCAACTTCTAGGTCAATAGTCAATTCTAAGTCAAAAGTCAACTATGGTCAACTCTAAGTCAACTATGGTCAACTATGGTCAACTATGGTCAAACCAAGGCCAACTATCTATTTCTAGGTTGCACAAGTCTAACACAAAAATCTTGGATCAAAATATTAAAAATCTAAGTCATAGAAACCATATCCTAAAATATTAGGATACCGTATCTCCGGATACGTGAATCCAAGGTAAACCTCACAATACATATATATCAACAATAAAGTATAGAATATAGAATATTAATTACAAACAAATAGGAACCACGGTTTTGAACCAACTTGGTATCCCTACAAAGTGACAAACTTGATACCAAAACCCCGTATCTTGAGTATCCCACTTACCTTGGTTTCCACAAGGTAATACTCAATACCTTGATATAGTAATTACCCTCATACATAATATAATATATATATACTAATATTATACAATTAAGAAACATAACAATACTAGTATTATATCTCATAATTAATACATATATATATACATATATATATATATATATATAACATAAAAATAATATACCAAAATCTGTCTAACTGTCACTGAAAGCAGTGTTCAAAAATACTGATTTTCAGTTAACAGACTTTCAGTGACAATTCAGACTGTCACTGAATCGCCGTCGCTACTGCTACTGCATTTTTGTACTGCTGCCTCCCCTTTGGTGACAGTTTTCAACTGTCACCAAAGTCTCTCTCGCGACTGCTGTGAATTCCTGCTGCTGCATGCGTTCTTTAATGACAGTAGCAGCTCTGTCATTAATTCCCGCCGCCACTGTTACAGTGGCTGCTGCTGTAACCGCCAGCCGTAAAGGTAGCCGCATGGTGTGGGCAAGCCCCACGTGGATTTCCTTAGGATTAGAGATCTCGGGACTGTTGTGTGCATAACTCGGTCAATTGGACACTTGGTCAACACTAATTGTGTGAGAAATCATCTTCGGTTATAACAGAAAATCTTGTGAGTCAAGAGACGCATACTGTCGTAGTCGCATAGAAGCTCTTATTAGAAATGACCCTCTGGCCATATGTGGATGAGGCCGCATGGCCCTTTAAGTCGCATGCATCCTCTTGTTTGGCCTCGGTCAGATAAACGCTCTGGCCGCATGATGTCGAGACCGCATAGGTCTTTGAAGCCGTACACGTAGGACACGTGACATGGCCCATCTGTCGAGGCAATTAATGCACTGATGTGACTTATTGTCTTTTCTTGAGTCGTCGTCTGTACGGATTCTGAAGTATCTCAGGGTGATGAGTGAGGTGTCAGAATTTCTGACAGATATCAAAATTTGTGTCAGGAGATTTTATGTGACCACCTTACTCTATGGTCGTTCAGGCCACATATGTGAATAGCTTGGAGTCAAAGCTGCATGGAGTGAAAGCCTAATAGAGCCAGAGACGCATATGATGCATAGATTCTGGGATGCATTAGGCCAGAGATGCATGAAATACATAGAGTCTGGGACGCATTGGGCCAGAGACGTATGGAACATATGGAGTCTGGGATGCATTGGGCCAGAGACGCATAGAACACATGGAGTCTGGGACACATTGGGCCAGAGACGCATGGATCTTTTGTCATTTTCTGCTTTTATGGCATTTGAATAGTTGTATACTCCCAAAAGTAATTATGACAAAGCTGTCAGCACAAATTTTTATCAGCGGTATAGGATTCGAGGCGGTCAAAATGACTGTCTATTTTTGTCAATCATAAATACTCTGATGTGACTATAGGAACGATGCATCAAAGGACGGTATGTGTCTCGGCCTGTCGTATATCCGAGGGTATCATACGTCCGCTACTATTATGCATCCACCACAGTTATGCGTATCTTGCTTATTTATTGATCGTAAACTAGAGCGTAGGGAGGGATTTTCATGCTTCTATAAGAGCCCCTTCAAAGTTTTCATACTTGGCTAAGTCTGAAATACTTTGAATAAGAAGCATGAATTCAACATGCATTCACTGTCTGTTTTTGTCAGGTTGACGCATGTAGTAATTATCGCATGGAGAGCTCTGACGTGTTGTCAAATCTGTATTAAATAACGAGATTTGATTCTATCTTTGAGCTGATCTGTTAGGATTTTGTGCCTTCTTCTGACACGGTGCTCGAGGCATCAGTTTTCGTGGGGGTTATAGAGGATCACGTGGATCGAGGTATCAGGTTCAGCTTATTAACCGCTCGGTTCATTGTCTCGATTCCTTCATGTAATTTTGGAGCCTATAAATAGGCAGTCAGGGGGAGAGAGAGAACTTTTATCTCTTTGCTTCATTTTTTATTTTTCCTGTGAAGGATGTCGAAGGCTACGACTCTCCTCGCCGAAGAGTTTATTAGGGGTGGTCTCGCTCCGTGGCCTCCTTATCTGGATATTTTGCTTGGAGGTAGGCTAGTACCGCCCTTCTTACACTGGGTTGTGAAGGACACAAAGACACCAGTACACCGTCTTGCTGTAGGAGGCTCGTCTTGGGCATGCGTAGTCCTCTACCGTGTGAATGAGTACTCCTCTGTAACATGTGCGCCGAGTCTAGGCATGGCCGCATAGGTAGGGATCATCTGCTTTCATGCACGCGGAGCTCTATCTTTGGCTCGACTGCATGGATGAGACCTCCTCTTACTCGTGAGTGCAGACTAAGTCGTGCGTCGCTGTGGCCGGGCAATAGTATGTGGCAATTATGTCTTTATGCGTTCTTCGGGATAAAACCTATCTTATTTAGCATTTCTTCAGGCGACGTGGTTAGTTTGGCAAGAACTAATCCAAGAGACAAGAATGAACATCCTGCATCATACGCTGAGTTGCCCTTGTTCATACAGCGCGTCAGCTGCTTTTCTCCCTTTTATGTGGTTCGCTATCGGCCAGGAAACTGTGGGGTCGATGACATAATTTGGATTAATTTTTATTCCTGTCGTCGATCTTCTCGCATAGTCGTAGAGCATCTATTCCTACTCTTCCCTTGCTATCCATCAGGATGGATTTTCTATATACTAAGGTTTGCACTGTGGAGTAGTGAGCCAGAAAGCCTTGAGCTCTGCTGTTGGGCCCAACTTATGTTAGTAGCGACGATAGCATGGAGGGACGCTTCTAATGAAAAAGTTTTGTATCAGCTAGACTTCATAGAAAACCTTTAAAACAGGTTTCCATCATATGTCCTCATGACCTTCAATACTAATGAAAAACCTTGAATGTAATAAATTTCTATCATATGTACTCATGATCTTGAATATTAATTAATGAAGTCTCTCTCCTATTTCAGAATTTTTGTGTATTGTGGACTTTTGGGTATTATACTGGAGATAATATGAATGTAGTACCATAACATAGCTTTTAAGGATATCCAACTGGGGGATTTTGGTGGATCTATTACCCTTTTGCATACTTTAGGGTACGAGTAATCGATTCGAAACAAAAAACCCTATCAGAGATAGGTTTTGTGGATTGCAAGGACATCCCATCGAAAGATTTTTTATGGACCTATTATTTGTTGCGCACATTTGAGTACAAATAATAAGTTCAAAAATAATCCCTATTAGAAGTAATCCGGACGTGATAGGTTTTGTTGATATTGAGGACATCCCGCTGGGGGATTTTTGGTGGACCCGTTACCCTTTTGCGCATTTTAGTGCAAGTAATAGGTTTGAGACAAGTCCTGCCAGAGGTAATATGGACGTGACAATTTTTGTGGACTTATCACCGTTGGCATACTCTGGATTGGGTACGGATGATAAGTTGGAAAATACTCGATATTAGAGGTAATATGGACATGATGATCGATGGTCAAGACCAGGAAGTTTGCTCAGAGGAAATATGGACATAGCAAACTTCAAGTCTGGTGGAATTATTACCCATGGCGTACCTTAAGTACCGATAATAAGCTAAAACGACAAGCACTATCAGGGGTTATGCGAACGTGATAGTAGAAAGTTGAAAAGTAGAACTTTACTCAGAGGTAATGTGGGCGTGGTAAGATATGACTCTGTAGGGATAACGGAGAGACATAGTTCAGAGACAATATAAACATGAAGTAACTTTTTTGTTGCTGGGGAAAAGGAAGTATGGATTTGAATCATTCATTTCCATTGCGGGTATCCCGCTAGGGGATTTTTTTATGGAACTATTATTTGTTGCACACATTTGAGTGCAAATAATAAGTTCGAGATAAGCCCTGGCAGAGGTGATATGGATGTGGCAGTTTTTGCGGACTTAATACCGCTGGTATACCTTGGTGAGTATGGGTGATAAGTTTAGACGGCGATCGATATCAGGGGTCTTATGGACGCGATGATCGATAACAAACCCGAAAGGTTTGCTCAGAGGTACGACGGATATGGCAAACCCTACTGGGGAATCTTTTTTGGGTGTACTAATTTTTGTTGCGCACGTTGAGTGCAAATAATAAATTCAAAAAACAAACCCTATCGGAGGTAATATAGACGTGATAAGTTTTGTTGATATTAAGGGCATCCCATTGGGGGATTTTGGTGGACCCATTACTCTTTTGAGCATTTTATAGTACAAGTAATAGATTCGAGACAAACCCTATCAGAGGTAATATGGACGTAATAGGTTTTGTGGACTTAGCACCGCTGGCGTACCTTGGTGAGTACGAGTGGTAAGTGGAAATGACAACCGATATCAGAGGTAACATGAATATGATGATCGATAGCCAAGATCTGGGATGTTTGCTCAGACGTAATATGGACGTGGCAAACTCTACCGGAGTAGTGTATTAGAGCGACAGTCTAGAGGTCCTGTGGACATAAACCAGTGCCCAGGAAGATACGATGTAGTTTGGTGATAGAGGAGTACCAGTCTAATTTGACGTAGTACTTTTTGAGGAATTTGCCATTGATAAGCATCATAAGCAAGTCACCATTGGATTTTGCCAGCCGGTATGCGCCGTTGGAAAATACTATTTTCACGATGAACTGGCCTTCCCATTTAGGTTGGAATTGGCCTGCTGTCTTGTGGGTCATAACCATGGGTCTTCTTACTGTTAAGACGAGGTCGCCTACTTGGAATGTCCTTTATTTTACCCGTTTGTTGAAGGCTCCAAAGAGACGTCCTTGATATAATTTTATGCCTTATTGAGCTAAGAGTTGTTTCTCGTCGAGTGCTTCCAACTCTTGTAACCGTCGACGGCGATTGTCGTCCACGGTTAGCTGGGGGAAGAGGGCCACTCGAAGTGAAGGGATCGGAATCTCGAGAGGAAGGACTACTTTACTCCCATAGACCAGAGAAAAAGGTATACTGCCAGTAGCTACCCGAACTATTGTACGGTAGGCCCACAGATATTCTCCCAGCTTCTCATTTCAGTCGCGCTTATTGGACGACATAAACTTCTTGAGGAGATTGAAGATGGTTTTGTTGAACACCTCGGCCAATCCATTAGCTGCTGGATTATTGGCAGTTTATGCCACATTCTGGATGTGATTTTTATTACAGAACCGGTAAAAAGTATGACTTGCGAACTGTGGACCATTGTCATGGATGATCCTCCGTGGAAAGCCGAATCGGTAGATAACGTAATGCTTGACGAAGCTAATCACATTCGATGTTTTAACTTCAACGAGTGGAACTACTTCCACCCACTTGGAGAAGTAATATGTGATGGCCAAAATAAACCGATGTCCCTTAGACGAAGGTGGGCTTATCGGTCCGACGATGTCCATCCTTCATGCTTCGAACGGCCAGGATACTACCGATGGGTGTAGGTACTTGGAAGGCTGATGGATAAAATTTGCGTAGATGTGGCACGCTTGGCACTTTCTTGCATAGTCAATAGCCTCTGCCACCATCCATGGCCAATAGTAGCCCATTCTTCGAAGACGGTCCTGTAACTTTGGACCAGGCTGATGTGCTCCGCATACACCGTCATGAGCTTTGCGGAGGTCTTGTCTTGCTTCTGCGTCCGATAAGCATCATAGCAGGAGACCATTGTAGGATCGGCGATACAATATTTTGGTGGCTGTATAAAAATAGAACCTGAGTGAACATATTCTGATCGAAGTAGCTTCCTTTGGGTTCTCGAGAAGAATTCCATAGACTGTGTTGTCGATGACTGGATCCTCCAATCCCGAGTATTGTTGTCAACCTTCGCGGCATAGCTGAGGCATAAGCATAGGTTGCTTTTGGGGCAGAACAGCTCTTGGCCGACCACATCGATTAGCAGGTGAGCATTGTTTGGTATTGCTAAGGAAGCGGCGAGGCCGGTTAGAGCGTATGCCTCAATATTTTATAACTGAGGGACATGCTCAATAAAGAACATCTTGAAGGTTTCGATAAAGTTAAGTGCGGCCTGGTGGTATGGTATCAAGTCCTCGTTTTGGACTTCATACTCATCCCGGATCTGTTTGACTACTAGTTGAGAATCACCGTAAGCCTCCAGGCAGTCTACTCTGACTTGTTTAGCAAGTTGAAGCCCGATAATTAAGGCATTGTACTCTGCCATATTGTTTGAACATGGTTCTGTGAAAGAGTAGGCGTGATTGATGACGAGGCTGTTTGGGGAGATCAACACTATCCCGACCCCAGCGATGATGTTGCCTTTGGGGCCTGCCCTTGAATCACCATCAAAGAACATTCGTCAGACTACTCCGTGTAAAGTAATGTCGGCATCTGCCACTTCATCTGGAATCTCTTCATAGAGATTTGAGGTTTCTGACCCCGGGTGGGCTGCCAAGAAGTCGGCCAATGCCTGACCCTTGAGGGCCTTTTGTGGGACGAACACCATATCATATGGAGATAATAATATTGCCCAGGTAGCCAAGCAAGAACTGAGTGCCCCAGGTTTGGTCATAAGGACCCTGAGGGGGTTGACTAGCGAGATTACATGAATGGTATGTCCAGTCAAGTAGTATCGAGTTTTTTGGATGGCGAATACCAGTGTAAGGTACTCTTTCTCGATGGCAGTATATCTATGCTATGGGCCGACCAATATCTAGCTGAGGTAGTATATGGCCTGCTCGTGACCTGAATCACTATTATGGGCTAACAGGGCACCAAGAGAGTGATCTATTACATGTACATAGAGCAGAAATAGCTTTTCTATTACCAGGGCTACCAGCACTATTATGGGCTAACAGGGCAAACAAAGGAGATAGCTTTCTTCATGAGTTGTCTGAAGGAGGCAGCGTCCAGAGAGGTTTGATATGAACCTCCTGATGTATGCTAACCTCCCTTGAAGGCCGCAAAGTATCCGGAGGATCTTTGGCGGATTAATCTTCAAGATGGCCTTGGTTTTGTCGGGGTCTATATGAATGCCCCGGGTGGTGATGACGAAACCCAGGAATTTGTCGCTGGAGACTCCCAGGAAGGACTTGATAGGGTTTATCTTAAGGCGGCATGCGCGCATCAAGTCAAACACAGTCCTTAGATCTTAGAGGTAATCGTCTTTGGAGCAGCTTTTGACGGTGATGTAATCGACATAACATTCCACTATCTTACGCAGGTGATCACAGAATATGGTGCTTATGGCTCGTTGGTATGTGGCACATGCATTCTTTAGACCGAAAGGCATGACCAGGTAGTAGTATACACCTATCGGGGTCCGTAATGATGTATGTTTCTTATCGTTAAGAAATATCTTGATTTGGTTGTAACCTGAGAAGCCATCCATGAAGGACATGCCCTCGAAGCTACAAGTATTGTCGATCATTATGTAGGTAATCGGAAGAGGAAATTCATTTTTAGGACATGTCGTGTTTAGATTATGAAAGTCGATGCAGATTTGAATCTTCCCATTCTTCTTAATGATAGGGGCGATATTGGTTGCCCAGTCAGGGTATTGTTTCTCGCGGATGAAGCCACTAGCTATCAGCTTATTGACTTCAGCTTCGATGGAGTTTATTATATCTGGCCAAAACTGCCATTGTTGTTGCTTGACTAGTTTGGCGTTTGTTAGAATATTAAGTTTGTGGACCATGATTTAGGAATACAGTCCTGGCATTTCTTCATAACTCCGGGCAAAGACATCGATATATTCCATGACGAGTTGTAATAGTGATTTTTGGTCTTCGTCGAACAGGCTTTTGCTGACAAAGATAGGCTTTAAGGAGATTTTGTCACTTAGATCGACTTGTACAACTTTGTCCTCGGTAGGAGGTTCTCGTTGCTCAAATTACATCTCCCATTGTGAACCAAGGTGTTGGGCCCAAGGTTCTATCTCAAAGAGCTCGGTTGGCTCCTCATTATCTTCCTCAAGGTCGGCAGACACCATGATGGAGGACAGTGTTTGTCTGAGCACGTTCCCAATGCTGACATCTGAGTCCCAGGCTGATGATTCTGATGAGTGTGAGTGCATCTTATCTTCTTTGTCTGAGTCCTCAGGGGTTATAGGAGGCGTCACATATCCTAAGCCATGCTTGGTTTTATGATAGTAATCATTGGGCTTGCCTGTAGGAGTAGGTAGATGCAAGGGAAACCTTCGACCTTTGCTGTAGTTTAGCCCTTTAGTGGCCTTCAGATCGTACCCCATTTCTGGATAAGGTGCAGGGCTTATGAACTATACCGATAGAGCAATATTCCGTCGATGTCAGGTTCTGGTTCTTCTTCCCCTGGGTGAAGGAATGAGGGCATTCTACTCTGCTGAAGATGATGAGATTATCTTCCCTCTTCCTAGGTGAGACTAGGAAGTAAGAATCTTGGTCGGGGAGCATCCGGTGCGCTGTATAGGTTGTGGTCACTAGCGTTTGCAGATGTAAACCTTGACCATGCTCCATGGCATATAGTGTATTTATGTAGGAGATCCCATAATAGTTCAAAGTTAGCCCTTTATTCATAAAGTAGGATAACTTTTCACCTGGGATTATATCCTCAAGGGAAGGGATAATAGCCTGAGCGGCTACATACTCCTCCAACTCGTCTTTCTCTTCAGTTACCCCCAGCGCCGGTGAAGGTTCTGACCGTTCTCGGTGTAGTTTTATTATGAGAGGTTTGGTACTTGTCGGGTCTTCCTTTTGTGGTCGACTCGACCTGCGAAGGTGAACGACCATGGGTTCGGAAGGCGAGGATGGTGCTAGACTTTCCTTAGGTTGTCGGCTTGGCCTGTGAAGGCGAATGACCATAGGGTCGGAAAGAGTATGTGGAGCCGGTTCTTCCGTTGGTGGCCAGCTCGACCTGGGGAGACGAATGACCAAAGGCTCTGATAATATGGAAGGATCCGGGGGCTTGGGTGCCTTTCCTTGTAATTTGACGACTAGGGGAGCGATTGTGCCAGGAGTACTAGCCTTGAGACGGATTCTCATGGGCTCCACCGGTGTAGTTGTAACCTCTGCTTCATCGTTGACTTTATTGCCTTCTTTGTCCTTAGGGACTTGTTTGTAGAGGATGGCGTCGAAGTAGTACACCTCAACCCCCTTGAAAGGGTCGATGTCTGCAAATTCTTTTTTGACTTTCCCAAATTCGTCAACGTATTTGAAACACTAGTGTAGAGTCGATGGCACGATCATATATGGATGTAACCAAGGCCGTCCGAGCAAGACGTTATATGATACGTCTACGTCGATGACATAGCAAGTGACTTCCATTTTTAAGTCGTCAATCTGGCATTTTAGGTGGATCTTGCCCAGAGGATAGGTTCTTCCTGCATTGAAGCCACTGATGGCAGTATTGGTAGCTGCCAAGCGATGAATCGAGTCCCCAAAGTCTGCCGCAGGCTCCTCGAAATGATGCTGATTGACGAACCGGGATCGACGTGCATCCGGTCTACTTTTATGGCACCAATATACCCTATATAGTAAAGGGGATTATCATGCTTGTTATTCTTCTGCAACATGTCCTGTTGCAAAAATATAATGTTGGGTACTATGTCTACTTTTACGGCATTATGCCTCACTAAGTGGGGCCTGAGTGTCTCTGGAGAGCCGGAGCAACTCGTAGAGTGACAACTTTGCCGGAGTGTTGGCCAGTTGTGCCAAGATATCAAAGTTGTAGGGCTTCTCCAGCCCTTGAGTTATTTCCTTGCGCAACAGCTTGTCAAAGCGAACCTCCTTTTGCTTGGGTTTGCCTGTTGTTGGAGGTTGGATGTTCCCGTATCAGCCACAGTGGGTGCAGTGGGTGTAACCATTAGCGAATCTTTTTCTTCGGGAGTGTTATAGTCCCGCTGGTAGGTCAAGCCCGACCTAGTCACCCCTGCCATGGCTTCCTCAGTGGTGGGGGATACCATATGGCAGGACTTGGACTTCTTGCCTTTGGACTTGGTGGCAGAAGATATCGCCGGCTGCGTCAAGTCTAGAACAAGGTCCGGATGGATCCATATTACCTCTCCTCGTGGTGTGGTAAGAGATATTAGCCCGACCTTTTGGTCTCAAGCCAGTGAAAGATTAAAAACTTCCATAGTTGCCTTGGGGATTGGAATTACCCCGTCTTGGGCTTCCGTTGGTGGGAAGTTGTCGAACTGTAGGGATACCATATTAGCGATAATCATCACATCGTCGAAATCCAAGGATAGAGCCTTGGTGTAAATCAGACATTGGATGTACTACTTTAAAGTACAGCACTTCTGCGTTGGGTGGTAGATGTAGCAATGGAAGTGGCAGTACTTCGGGTTATTTATTTTTGCCGTTTCCTGTTGGCACTTGACGTCGGGAAGACAAATCTTACCTCCTTGCATCAGCATGTCAAAGATGGGTTCGATATTACCATCTTTAAAATAGTAGGTCGCCTTTGGTTTCAGAGGCTCTGCTTACTTTTGCTCAGGCTTCTTAGTTACATTGGTGACCATAGCCTGTTTTTCCTTTGAATCACGGCTGTTGTTGCCACTATTACTGTTGTTGGCGGGACGTTTGCCTTTTTTCTCAGTCGTAGGGATATGGATTCCCAAGCGCCGAGCATCTTTGAGCTTCTTTTCAGCGTTGACAGCACTTATAATGAATATTGTCCAGTCCTTGGACTGGATCTCGCCCACCCAGAGGCTGACTGCTGGAAGCATGTTTTTCAGGCACATCTCCATTAGTGTGGCCTCAGGATTTCTAGGGGGAAATCATAGCGCCGCCTGTCAAAAGCGCTCGATATAATTTTGTGTTTGTTCCTTTTCACCCTGGGCGACGTTCATCAGAGACGATATCGTCATGTCAATTCTAGCCTCATAGAATCTGTTAAGGAACAGACGCTTGAGGTCATCAAATAACGAGATGTAGTTGTCTTCGAGACTGCAAAACCAGTTGAAAGCTACCCCCAACAATGACCCGACGAAGATTCTGGTAAGGATAGCGTCGATGGGGGGTAAGTATCCCGTTGTGATCTCGAAGTAGCTCATAATCCGACGAGGGGAGTACTTCCCCTCAAACGGGTTAATGTTGAAGGGCTTATACTTGGGTAGATACAGTACATCCCTCTATTCTATCGGGTTTGGTTGTCGTACGCCAAGATCGCGAAATGAGTCCCGATTGCCCATAGAATCTAGGCGAGCCCGGAGTTGTTGGACCTCTCTTATTGCTTCTTTGGCCTTATCCGCCGCTGGTGAGCCGGGCAGGAGAGGATCATCGCCTTGTGGATGGGGCATTTGTGTTTGAATTTTCGTTGGTCCCGGGGTCCAAGTTTGCTTGCCTAGAGGCCCTTGCTTCCTAGGGGGCCATATTTGCCTTGATTTCTAGCATTGTCCAGGTCAAGGCTTGCATCGATGCCCTCATCGTATGTATTATGGCCTCAAGGACCTCGAGGCATTGTCGGTCACCGGGGCCTTCATCGTCGGCCATGTAAATCGTTCTTACTTTGGGAGAAACTGATGGAGCGGTGGAGGCTGTGCCCCCTGTTTCATACCCTTGTAGTAAGTATTCTTCGCGGAGAGCTGGTGACGGTGTATCCTTCTCATATTCGGAGGAAATATTAACTCTAGTATAGAAGATAATGTCGTCTTGATAAGAGTAGCTACCCTCAGAGATCTCGGGATTCGTCCGTGGGGATCATTGTCTCCTCGGAATGCCAGGTTGTTGCGTACCTCCAGGGTGCACTACCCCCATCTTGGGCCATCCTCAGAGGTTCCGAGGAGGAACTACCCCAAGTGGATGACAGCTTCTTCCTTGAGCGGGTGCCTTGAAGACACCTTTCGCTGGTGCCGTTATCGGCGCTCCGGGTAATCGCCTTCATGATGCGGAAGTAGAGAGCGCCGGACTGGAGGTGTTTGACTGCTTTCTTCCCTTAGTGGCAAAAATATTTCCAGTTGAGTAACATGAGGCAAAGAAAAACTCCTCCTCCTCTGATACTTGCACCCGATCTCCGGGTTACTGCCAGGTAGGTTTTTTTGGTACAGTCGCTAGAAGGCCGACTGTCTGTCTGTGAGTACTGCTGCTTTATTACAGCAGCAGTCGATGATAATGTTGGCGCAGCAGTGCCCGGAAGGGCACACATCACACGCTGTAGTGGTTTTCCTCGCTTTGCATTTGTGAGTGATCACTTCACACAAATTATGCGAAGGGTGTTTCACCTTTGAATCCTCTTTGCGAGTCCGGGTATCCTGGGCACGCGGATATGCAGGCGATGAATTTGGTCCCGGATACACGAACTTGCCCCAAGATACTGGTGGAAGAATTTTGGAACAAACTCCATCCATTGGTCCCCGTGGCTTGGGCGTATAGGTCAGTTTTGTACAACTTTTCATCAGATGGTCATTTGCAGTCGATGCCTGTTGACGGTCAGTCACATGGGTAATTTCTTGAGCTAGACGAGCTCGCACTGCCCTAGACATCTTTAATTTAGCACTCGCAGGAGCGTAGTATGAAGAGTCCAGATTTGGGTTTTTGCCACCCTTAGTAGGCCGCATAGGATCTGCGCCGCGTGAGATACGGTCAAAAATAGAAGTTTTGTTGTTGTCAGAGCCGTATGCGGATGAGAGTTGATGGCGCATAGACAATCTTAGGTGGCCTGCTTCTTGGACGCATAGTGTCACGCCCCGATCCTGAAATGGTAAATCATCCTCGCTAGATCCTTTGCAGAACCGATCATCCTCGCTAGGGTGTGATGTCGCACGAGCCTGGAGTTGCGCTTACACAAGGTAAGAATGTGCAGTGATAGGAACCCATTTAAAACATAAGTTAGAAAATACATTCACAGATAGTTAAACACAAGTATAGGAAGAAATATGCTTTTTATTGATAATTCAGAGTAATTTATAAGAGTTTACATTTGATGCGCCTCTCAGCTACTTGGTTTGAATTACAAAAAGAAAAACTCAAAAGGTAGGGCGCACTCCATCAGATAAGCCTTGTCGTCTGTACATTATGCCCTTGTATAAGTTGAAAGTTCATGCCTCCAAAATAAACTGACTTCAACTATACTTCAAAATAGAAGAGCTTCAAACGCCTTCTCGTCTATCCACTAGCGTTGCACCGTCTGAGTGCCTGAAAAGTTGCCCACAACATGGGTCAGTACTCAGCTGTACTGGTGAGCGTGACGAGCCCACTCGCCTAAATCAACACTTGCTTATTAGGGGTGAGCATGCATTAAAATTATATTTCTATAGAGAACTATGTGAATTTAGTCCATTTCAGTTGCATGTTTTTAGAGGAACAAAAATAACGTTGAATATATAAAGTACATCGGTTGCTTATTCAACCGATGTACGCCTTTCCTGCAACGAAACAAAAGTATACTTACCATCTGCACAAGACAATAAATTATCATGTGTTTTATTTTTATGCGGTCATTAGTGTGATCGACACCATGGGACTTATCCAAGGCATTGCGGCACGCCCTGTCAGCCTGGGTAGCAAGCCCTGCTGAAGGTCCCACAATCCTCACGACTAGCATGATCAAATATTTCCCCCCGGGTCGATACGGTTCCAGTGCCCCAGAATACCGTTTCGAGAAAATGCCAAACCTTATGCACAAGTTATCCCAGACCATGCAAATACGTGAACAATTCAATTATCAAACAATGCATGACATGAAACAGAAGAAGTAAAGCAACAACAAATATACTTATGCAACGTTTAAATCTTCTCAAAGTCGTGTTCCAATTTTGGTGTCTCGTGGGTCCAAACTCTCCGAGGCACCAGGCCGCAACCAATAACCCAATTTCCTTTATATTGGAGCTCGTGTTTATAAGGTGTTCATGAATACAAGCTAGTCTACAATTCCATGTTCCTTTCTTAGTGGCTGGCATGCATTATGGCTAAGGATTTTCTAGGCATTCAACCGGGCCTCATCGATTGAATGTTGAAACATTAGAGATATGGACGTAGAGAAGTAGGAAAGAAGGGTCCGAACCACTCACTGGTTAAAGAAAAGTACTGAAAGAAGGAGTCTCGTCTAGTGATGATCAAACATCAGTTACGTGGACCTGCAATAGCACGAGCACCGGGCTAGAATCCTTTGCCTATCCTTCCTTCCGAACTCCCCAAGAATCAAAGCTCCAAGCGAGAAAGCCAATAGTAAAAACCAAGCAAATTGAAAGCAACACCAAAACAAAATCCTAAAGCGACATCAAGAAAACCAAGCAACAAAGCACGAAAACTATTGGACTCGTTTCAATAGAGGCCTATCCATGAGTTGGAAAGGATCATCGTATTTTATCCATGGCAAGAGGATGTCGAAACTCTAAACACCAATCTATGACTCAGACAGACTAGTCACAAGCCCAATTATATAGTGCGCATCCCGGTCGGATCGGGATTTGAGGCACTACATAATATACCACTAAGAAAAAGTTTCATCCCGAAACTTAAGAACAAGGTCTTACCTCCGACTGAACGAACAATTAAGGATACTTCTTCTTCATCTCAGGTTGTAGTCCTTTATCAGTTGTAGCCAGTGCCGCTGTCGGAGGTTCAGTTTCCGTTGGGTAAATAGGTACTTAAGGCTCTTGTGGTCTGTACAGATTTTGCAAGCAACAACATAAAGATAATGCCGCTACAACTTCAGTGCAAACAAAATTGCCGCCAGTTCCAAGTCATGTGTTGGATAGTTTTTATCGTGCGACTTCAATTGTCTGGAGGCGTACGATATTACTTTATCCCTCTGCATGAGAACACACCCTAAGCCGAATCCCGAAGCATCACTGTATATCTAACTCATCTACTCCATCCGTGTCACGCCCCACGTAGGACTAGGAACACGTAAGCATGACAGTCGTATGTATATGGCAACTCCAATATATATGGATACCATAATACACATGTACGTTATAATATGAATAATACTCACATATGGTATATATATTATCACAAGTCATAGAAATACTAATCTCATCCACACAACAAGTCACAGAAAAGAAATAACTAAACTAGAATGATGAGTCTGAATAATCCAAAATAATAGTCGAGTGGAGACAAATTCACTACCAATGACTATATCAAACTAAAATAAGAGAGAAGAGTAAAATCTCCAATATAAAATAATATGATGATATAAGAGTGTCAGCTATAAGATCCATCGCTAGGGATAATCAATAATGCTCAGAAGGTAAGACCTCCTCGGTAGAAAGTAATGCGTCAGGTCCAGGCCCGTACTCCTGCGGATAGTCATGAACATCTACACCTGGAAAGGGACCAGGTCCTTAGAGGGACATAACAAGATACATAGAAGCATGCCAATTTGAATACAGTAAACATGCAATATAGACAGAAAATATATAAGTACGTTATACAAGACAATCTATATGAAATGCATAATGAGGACAACTTTTCGACATATGGGCATGGGTAGGCTACTCTATCTAATCTCATAGCTCACACACACGTCTAGAACATCATCAGCCGACATACCGCGGGGGTAGCAACCATCGTGACACCATCAGCCGATATACCGCGGGGGTAGCGACCATCGGACACGACTACCATAGTGCATGCTAGTTACTATGGTTTACCTGAGTGGTTATAGCCCATACGCCTACTGATTGTCCTCTCCTCCCATGATACTATGTGTCAAGTGTGTGTCAACACATATATATATATATATATATATATATATATATATATCATATACTTATAACTGAAAGAAAACACACATGCAATGAATATATACAGAAATATAATAAGCATGCAAAGTACTGTAAGCAATTTGGCAAGGTATCTTGCCTGGTAAGAAAGCTGCAAAGTGTAACGTCCAAGAGTCAAGCACACAGGATCAGAAACTACGGCCTCAGAATGAACGTCTCCGGATACTGAAATAAACATCACTAATATTTCCAGAATAAGCGAGATAGCTAGAAAATACTACCCTTTCGTCCAATTTGGACACAGGAGCAAAACGATAATTTCGGGTCAAAGCGGGGTCCACAAGTGGCCTACTTTGCACCGAAAAGCGTGCCAGGGATAAAGGTCTCTAAATGGGATAATTTATAGGTCAAACAAACTCTAAATGTTAGTACAAACTCAACGGTATGTCCAATTTTGGATTCCGGTGAGCCAAACAAAAATTTGCCCAAAAAGTCAACCATGGGGCCCACAAATGGGCGATTTGGTCAACTATCTCAAAATTGCATGAAACTTGGGTCACAAGACCAGTGTGATACCATGAATCCAATGGCACAAGTTTTGTCGCATTCTGACGACCATACACTAAATGGTACAGTATTTTGCAAAAGTCACGATATTGGGACTTTTTGCGGATACGGGTTGATTCCGACGCGCACACGCGTCCAAATCAGTTTTTGCGAAAGCCCATACGTCTGGACATACCATACGTGCCTTTCGGTGTAATTGGTATACGACGGGGCCGTCACGCCCCAGTCCCAAAAATACTGAGGGACTAGCCACGTGGCAATGGCCAGCAGCACACACCAATGGGCAACCCAATTTAATGGACCCATCAGAGTATACTTAAGCTGTAAAACAACAGTAAGGGTCTAATATACTAATCTCATCCACAGAAACGAATACATCAATATGAAATATAATCAACATCAATGTTGTCATGACCCGTACCCGGTGTAAGGATACTAGTCGGAAACAACGCCCAGCCTACGCCGCAGAATCGGCGGTAGAACGCTGTCTAGATAGTCTATCTAATGTAATGAACCACCAATAATGATAGAATACTCAATCACAGAACTAAGATAGAATGAGCACGAATCAGATAAGAATAGAATAGGCATCATACAACTCATGAGTTCAAAATAATATATCAATGAGTCTGAAGAGTAACAAAAATAAGCTGGAGACAAATCCAGTACAAAAGAATACTATCATACTACAAAGCTACACTCCAGGGTCAACTGTCTCAGTTGGGATAAGTCCCTCTTAAGCCAGGGTCTCTGAATCTAAACCCACAACATCCTGGGGTCCATAATAGGTAGGGTACTCCTCAGTGTCATCTGGAAAAATATATCCAGTCAGGAAAGGAGCAGAGTACATCTCTAACAGCAGTTCTAATCCATGATAAAAACTATGTAACAGTAAATAGCTGTGGATAAACAAGATGCACAAAATAGATACAAGAGATATATAGACAATAAGGAAATACTGGAAAGAAATACAATAATGAACAATATGCCAATGAAACAATACTACTAATGACTAAGTGTGTGAGTACTAGCTTAACATGTGATCGGCTTGGGCAAGATACAATGCGGCCTGGCTAATCATACGTGAGGTGCATGATCAACACTATTCGCTTACCAATACTTTATTCAATAGGAATTTGATCACATATCTATACTAATACTCCCCACCCCCAACTGGTATAATAGATCCAACCACGGTATGCTATGGCACTAGATTCCCCAAGAAGAGAGCGACTCCTCCCGAAAATCGGTGTCTGTACATGTACAAGATAACCAATGAAACAATACTTGCACCATATACACCATATACCAAGGAATAACATCTCATGACGAGATCCGGATATACTAATCCGTGTAACCATAGTGTCAAGAGAAACATGTATATCTACACTAGATACAACGAACATAGAGGATATCATAAATAAGAAACTATCAGAGAATGTACTCGCCTAAAGTCCAAAGAACAGTCTCACAGATGTCTGACTCGGTACCTCGAAGACCTAGATATAGAATACCACATTAATACAAGGTCCCGGAAAGAGAACAAGTCAAACTAGTCAACTTCTAGGTCAATAAATAAACTCTAAGTCAAAAGTCAACTATGGTCAACTCTAAAGTCAACTAAAGTCAAACATGGTCAAACCAAGGTCAACCTCACAAGAAATCTATATAAATAATATAGAAATAAAATACAATAATTTAGGAATCAAAATTAGATCCTTGCTTCCTCCTTCTAGATCCTTGCTTCTCAACTTTCTAATGATGAATTGGAAAGAATTTGGAATGAATTTGGTGGAGAATTGGAATGGGAATGGAGGGAATTTGGGAGTGGGAAATTCTAGATCTAGATTTGGAATGAGAATGAGAGGAGAGATAAATTCCCCCCTCCTAATATAGGCCGGCCATGCCCCCTTCCCCAAGCAATTGTAAAATGTCCAATGTACCCCTTGGGGCCTCTCATGAAGAAATAATTAAGGAAGGAAGCTTCTAGTCTAATCACTTAATTAATTTAATCCATCTCCTTAACTATGGGCTTTCTAAATGGGCCAAGTCTAACTATTTAATTCATGTTGGTCCATGGGTCCAAACTACACTAGTTGGGTCTACTAAAATAAGTCCAAAATAATTAAATAACATCCAACAATAATTAAATAATACAAAAAAAATTATTTACCATGCACAATATTTATTTAAATAGGAAATTACCCAAATACCCTTTTTCCTAAAATGTGGTAGTGACAAGTCTACCCTCCTTAAAATAATTTCGTTCTCGAAATTCAAAGACGAAAACTACCCCCAGAAAATCACAGAACAGAACTAAAGAATCACAACTAACTAATGAACAAAGCATAACAATGAACAGAACATAACTAGAGAATTAACATACCTCAAGGTACAAACAAATATGGATAACGCTCTCGCATGTCATCCTCTCTCTCCCAGGTAGACTCCCCCGGAGAGTGATGCCTCCATGCGATGTGCACCAAAGAAATAGTCTGGTTCCTCGGCACCTTCTCTCTCCGATCCAGAATCTCAACTGGCTGCTCTGGATAGCTAAGAGTAGGGCCTACCTCTATCTCTGAGTGATCCAATACATGACTAGGATCTGCCACGTATCGTCTCAACTGCGACACATGAAACACGCTGTGCACTCCCTCCAATGCAGGTGGCAAGTCTAGTCTATAAGCAACTGTACCGACCCTCTCTAGAATAGTGAAAGGTCCGATGAATCGCGGACTAAGCTTTCTGCCTCCACCGAAGCGAATCGTGCCTCGTGTCGGAGAAATCCTCAGAAACACCAAACCACCCACCTAGAACAAAACACCACCTTAAGAACTTAATCTATAACAAACAAGAACAAGCACAAAATCTAAACTATACCTCAAACTCCAAAGGTCTCCGATAGCTATCGGCCCAATGCCGTTGTCTGTCCTGCGCCACTCGAAGTCTGTCTCTGATCAACTGAACCTTCTCTGCTGCCTCCACAACCATCTCTGGCCCAAGCAAAACTCTCTCTCCAACATCGTCCCAAGACAAAGGAGTACGACACCTCCGACTATATAGAGCTTCAAAAGGTGACATCTCTATACTGGCCTGGTAACTGTTGTTGTAAGCAAACTCTACCAAATGGAGATGGTCCTCCCAAGAACCCCCGAAATCTAGTACACAAGTGCGCAACATATCCTCGAGAGTCTGGATAGTCCGCTCAGACTGCCCATCTGTCTGGGGATGATATGCAGTACTGAACTTGAGCTGAGTGCCCAAACTCTCCTGCAAACTCCTCCAGAAATGAGAAGGGAAACGACTATCCCGATCTGAGACTATGCTGACGGGAACTCCATGTATCCTAACGATCTGCTTTACATACATCTCTGCCAGCTTCTCCGTAGACAAACCCACCTTGAAAGGCAAAAAGTGGGCCGACTTGGTCAACCTATCAACAATGACCCAAATTGCGTCTTTCCCTCCTGGAGATCGTGGAAGTCCGGACACAAAATCCATAGTAATGTGTTCCCACTTCCACTCTGGAATGGGTAATGGCTGAAGTAAACCTCCTAGCCTCTGTCTCTCGGCTTTTACCTGCTGGCACACTAAGCATCTGGATACAAACTGTGTCACTTCCCTCTTCATGCCATACCACCACACACTCTCTCGCATATCCCGATACATCTTGTTAGCACCTGGATGTATGGAATACTGAGAGCGATGTGCTTCCTGTAACACCTCCTCTCGTAACTCCCCACTAGGCACACATAATCTAACTCCATGCCTCAAAGATCCATCCTCTGCAATAGTGAAATCATCCTACAATCCTGCTCTCACTTGAGCTCTGATACTCCTCAAAGATACGTCATCATATTGTGCTGCCTTGATCCTGTCCATCAAATCTGAGTGTATCTGCAATCCCCACATCTGCATAGCACACCCAGGAACAATCACCTCAATGCCCAAGCTCTCCAAGTCCTCCAACAAATATCGATCCTGCGTCAAGAACATAGCTACCGGATACCTGCTCAAAGCATCAGCAACTACATTGGCTTTCCCAGGATGATATTACAAAGAGATATCAAAATCCTTCATCAGTTCCAACCACCGACACTGCCTCATGTTCAACTCCTTCTGCGTGAAAACGTACTTCAAGCTTTTGTGGTCTGTGAAGATCTCCACACGCTCTCCGTACAAATAATGTTTCCACAACTTCAGGGCGAATATGACGGCTGCCAACTCCAAATCATGGGTAGGATAGTTCCTTTCATGAGGACGCAATTGCCTGGATGCATAGGCAATCACTTTCCCATGCTGCTGAAGAACACAACCTAAACCCGTTCCCGATGCATCACTATAAATAGTGAAATCTTCGGACCCTGATGGCAACGTCAAAATAGGAGCAAACGTCAACCTCTTCTTCAACTCTTCAAAAGCAACCTGGCAATCCTCCGTCCAAACAAACTCCATATCCTTCCTTGTGAGTCTGGTCATCGGCTCGGCAATCCTCGAAAAATCTTGCACAAACTTCCTGTAATAGCCTGCCAATCCCAAGAAACTCCTGATCTCTGCTACCGAACTCGGAGTCTTCCAAGATTCCACTGCTGAAATCTTCTTCGGATCCACTGAAATACCATCACCAGTCACAACATGCCCCAAGAATTCTACCTTGTCCAAGAAAAACTCACATTTGGACAACTTCCCATAAAGCTTCTCCTTCCTCAGCACATCCAACACAATTCTCAAATGCTTCTCATGCTCCTCCGGTGTCCTCGAGTATATGAGTATGTCGTCGATGAACACCACCACGAACTTGTCAAGGTACTGGTGGAACACCTTGTTCATCAAGTTCATAAATACCGCCGGTGCATTAGTCAAACCAAATGGCATCACCATAAACTCGAACTGACCATACCGAGTTCTAAAAGCAGTCTTCGGTATGTCCTCCGGCTTCACCTTCACCTGATGGTAGCCTGATCTCAAATCTATCTTAGAAAATACCTTCGCACCACTCAACTGATCAAACAGATCATCAATCCGTGGCAAAGGATACTTATTCTTGATAGTGAGATTATTCAAAGCCCTGTAATCAATGCACATGCGCACCGATCCATCCTTCTTCGGTACAAACAATACCGGGGCTCCCTATGGTGAAGAACTCGATCTGATAAACCCCTTATCCTGCAATTCGTCCACCTGCTTCTTCAACTCGACCAGCTCGCTGTTGTTTACTCTATAGACATGCTACGAAATTAGTTCTGCACCTGGCACCAAGTCTATAGAAAATTCAACATCTCGATCTGGCGGCAATCCTGGCAATTCCTCAGGAAACACATCCAAGAATTCTGCTATCAACGGATGTGGCAACTCCTTGTCTTCCACCATAGCTCCACAAATAATGCCTTCTTCCTGCTCCGCAGCTCCTCTAGCAAACTCAAAATCTGGCTCTCCTGGCGAACCAAACAAAACTCTACCTCCTCTACAGTCTATGCTAGCACGGTGCCTACTCAACCAATCCATCCCAAGTACAATGTCATAGCTTGGAAGTGGCATTACAAGTAGACACGCACTCAACTCCCGGCCTCCCAGAGTAACTCTCCGATCCTTGCAAATATCATTAACCAGGATAATGCCTCTCCCGGTCATGATCTTGCAAGTCCTAAGCAAAGACTCAGCTACCAAACTATGCTTCAGAGCAAAAGAAACAGATACAAAACTATGGAAAGCACCA
Organism: Iris macrosiphon; assembly: GCA_036927795.1. Lineage (NCBI taxonomy): Eukaryota > Viridiplantae > Streptophyta > Magnoliopsida > Asparagales > Iridaceae > Iris > Iris macrosiphon. The sequence goes on from JAYESA010000014.1 coordinate 63,405,260, forward strand.
CTATCAAACAAAGCTAAAGCTGGAATAGAATCAAGAAGAATAGAATCAATATAGCACAAGATGTAAGACATCAAGGAAAGGACAGTTTAAGGGTTCAAGTATCAATGTCAAAGGAGAATAGTTGAATTAAAAGAATTTTCCTAGATGTGATTGAGTATCTCAGCCTATATCCTATATCCTATCGCAGGCTCGTAGTAGTACAACTAAGTTGTCGCACTACCACGACATCATATACTTGTGAAGCTAGACCTGCATGGGCCACCACCAAAAACGTGTCACGACCCGTACCCGGTGTAAGGATACTAGTCGGAAACAACGCCCAGCCTACGCCGCAGAATCGGCGGTAGAACGCTGTCTAGATAGTCTATCTAATATAATGAACCACCAATAATGATAGAATACTCAATCACAGAACTAAGATAGAATGAGCACGAATCAGATAAGAATAGAATAGTCATCATACAACTCATGAGTTCAAAATAATATATCAATGAGTCTGAAGAGTAACAAAAATAAGCTGGAGACAAATCCAGTATAAAAGAATACTATCATACTACAAAGCTACACTCCAGGGTCAACTGTCTCAGTTGGGATAAGTCCCTTTGAGCCAGGGTCTCCGAATCTAAACCCACAACATCCTGGGGTCCATAATAGGTAGGGTACTCCTCAGTGTCATCTGGAAAAATATATCCAGTCAGGAAAGGAGCAGAGTACATCTCTAACAGCAGTTCTAATCCATGATAAAAACTATATAACAGTAAATAGCTGTGGATAAACAAGATGCACAAAATAGATACAAGAGATATATAGATAATAAGGAAATACTGTAAAGAAATACAATAATGAACAATATGCCAATGAAACAATACTACTAATGACTAAGTGTGTGAGTACTAGCTTAACATGTGATCGGCTTGGGCAAGATACAATGCGGCCTGGCTAATCATACGTGCGGTGCATGATCAACACTATTCGCTTACCAATACTTTATTCAATAGGGATTTGATCACATATCTATACTAATACTCCCCACCCCCAACTGGTATAATAAATATAACCACGGTATGCTATGGCACTAGATTCCCCAAGAAGAGAGCGACTCCTCCCGAAAATCGGTGTCTGTACATGTACAAGATAACCAATGAAACAATACTTGCACCATATACACCATATACCAAGGAATAACATCTCATGACGAGATCCGGATATACCAATCCGTGTAACCATAGTGTCAAGAGAAACATGTATATCTACACTAGATACAACGAACATAGAGGATATCATAAATGAGAAACTATCAGAGAATGTACTCGCCTGAAGTCCAAAAAACAGTCTCACAGATGTCTGACTCGGTACCTCGAAGACCTAGATATAGAATACCACATTAATGCAAGGTCCCGGAAAGAGAACAAGTCAAACTAGTCAACTTCTAGGTCAATAAATAAATTCTAAGTCAAAAGTCAACTATGGTCAACTCTAAAGTCAACTAAAGTCAAACATGGTCAAACCAAGGTCAACCTCACAAGAAATCTATATAAATAATATAGAAATAAAATACAACAATTTAGGAATCAAAATTAGATCCCAATTGATACCCACACAAAGTATACTAATAATACAATTAATGCACACTCTAAATAATGTATATACAAACCAATATTTATACAAATAAAATAATATATTACCACTAGTATTATACCTCACAAAAGCACATATATATACATATATATATACAATAATAATATATAATATATAAATTAAATCTGCCAAATCGTCACTGAAAACAGTGAGCTGAAAATACAATTTAAATAAAATAGCTTATAGTGACAGTCTCAACTGTCACAGAAAATCTGTCGCAGAAACTCTATATATATAAACCACTGCTGCTCAATCGGTGACAGTTAAACAACTGTCACAGAAAACTATCGCAAATACCGCTGTTTAAATCCCGCCCGCTGCTATTAATGACAGGACTGTCATTAATAGCTACAGCGGCTGCTGCTGCCCACGGTATATTAATGACAGAAATTGTCATTAAAAGCTGTTGTCGCCAAAAGAAATATATAATATATAACTATATATATATATATAAATCAATATAAATCAATATATATATATATAAAACAATTAATAATATATATACTTATATATACATATACACATAACTTATACAATCAAATACTAATAGTTACAAAACACATTGCACATATTAATGTACATATTTTAACATGGCTAGAAGCACACACAAAAATACATTCATTAAATCCAAATAATTACATAATAATTATATTTAATATAATTACACATTTAAACACATAAATATATTTTATAAAATATTTATGTATAATTTATTTTATTAACAAGTAGTAACATATATAATTGTATGCAAGAAAGCTACATACATATATTTATACACCACTTTATAACACATAGAAATATCTATAGATCTATACTACAATAAATACCATAATAAATACACTAAAATAATATATAATATCTATATATATTTACTAATTATAAATAAAGAATTTAAAGCATAAATAATTAGATCTACACATAAACACACCAAATTGGAGAGTATCACACCGTATCCCACTAGATCTAGGATACGCATGTGACACGAGTCCAACACACAACCAATTGTACCCCGAAGGACACAAACATGTCACAAATAATATTTATGAATAAATCAAAGTGTCAAAAGTAGATCTATGTGTCCGTGTCAAAATACGACATGTTCAAAGCCCCATGTCGGAGAAATCCCCCAAAATGACACGTATCACCAAATAGTTGGGATACGAACCACATGTACCAAATTATGGACACGACACTAGCCCCAAACACATAATCACATGCCCAATTGATATATAGGATCAATTGACACACACAACAAAATGTAAATTCGGAATTCCAACAAAATTGACACAAAAAGTACCATAACTTTCTCCATGGGTCTCCTATGAACACAAAACAAAGTCCTATGGGTAGTACATACATATAGGTTGATTTTACATGATTAAATCTCAGATTTAGAAGCTATTTAAATAGAAAAAACTAAATTATACCTATTGGGAGATGGATTCCCAATGAAACCTCCAATTGAGATGAACTTGCTTCCAAATTGTAGATCCTTGCTCCTCTTTCTAGATCCTTGCTTCCTCCTTCTAGATCCTTGCTTCTCAACTTTCTAATGATGAATTGGAAAGAATTTGGAATGAATTTGGTGGAGAATTGGAATGGGAATGGAGGGAATTTGGGAGTGGAAAATTCTAGATCTAGATTTGGAATGAGAATGAGAGGAGAGAGAAATTCCTCCCTCCTAATATAGGCCGTCCATGCCCCCTTCCCCAAGCAATTATAAAATGTCCATTGTACCCCTTGGGGCCTCTCATGAAGAAATAATTAAGGAAGGAAGCTTCTAGTCTAATCACTTAATTAATTTAATCCATCTCCTTAACTATGGGCTTTCTAAATGGGCCAAGTCTAACTATTTAATTCATGTTGGTCCATGGGTCCAAACTACACTAGTTGGGTCTACTAAAATAAGTCCAAAATAATTAAATAACATCCAACAATAATTAAATTATACAAAAAAAATTATTTACCATGCACAATATTTATTTAAATAAGAAATTACCAAAATACCCTTTTTCCTAAAATGTGGTAATGACAAATGTCTCAATAAAACATAACTCGGGGAATAACCCGATAATGAGTTTGATACAATGGTTCAATAGACAAGGAATAAAGAGTATAACAACAGCAAATACAGAGTATGGATAAAGCATACACTCAGAAGAAATCCTTGGCTATTACCTCGTCTTCTGGTTTTGGTACTGCTCCAGTGCCTGCTCCTGTTCAATACACCTCGGGGTAGATCTCCTCTACTAATCGTGGGGACATAATCTGGATCCAGGTCCTCAGGGGACATAGCAAGGTACAAGAATAACTCAAGCCATAATAAATACAGTGCAATAATAAATGAAATAATAGGGTAAACTATATAACCAGCTAAGTGATATGCAAGATGAGAGCATCACTAGAACTCAGACTGAGACCAATACAAGCTCGGTGTCGGGGAGCCGGTAGTAGTGATATCATATCGGAGTCTAGCTCGAAGAGGCTACGACACAGCAATAATATAATCAACCTGTAGCCTGTGTGTCTCTCCCCACCCAATGTAATCATACGTCTCATGTCCATGACACGCAAGATCATGACCTCTAACTGATGCAGCGAGTCATAATGATAGTTAAGCATATGCAATAAAGTATATGTCACGAAACCTATAACCTATATAGAATCACCATGAATATCTCAGAAAGATTCTGTCTCATGAATAGTATCAAGTGTCCTGTGGTATAACATACTTGATAATGCAAGCACGAGAATGAATAGGGTCTCGATATTCATCTCTATGTGACGTTACACAACTTCGCGTACGGGGTTGATACCTGAATCTTGTTCGAAAGTTAAGTAATGTCACACGGTCCTAGGTTAAGCAGGTACATCATGTAAATAAATCAAGATAACAAAATGAAGCAGGTACTACAAGTTTGGCAAGGTACACTTGCATGGGGTTCTGACTCCAACTGCTGCTCTGGTATCAGCGGGATTTGCTGGTACTCTTCTGAATGTTATAATAAACGTTATCATCAGGTTCAGAATACATCAAATAGCTAGAATTGTCTATCCATAAGTCCAATTTGGACACAGGGGTAAAAGTGATAGTTTCTGGTCAAAGCGGGGTCCACATGTGGCCCGCTTCGCACCAAAAAATGTGTCAGAGATAATGTTCTCCAAATTCGTCAAACTTAGTGTCTACAAGTCTAGAACGACGATATGACCCAAAAGAATGTCCAGAACTGGATTCCGACAAGCCGATCACAAAATCGCCCGTCAAGTAGAGCCGTGGGGCCCACGATACGCGATTTTATCGACTTTCTCAGAATTGAACCAAACTTAGGTCACAGGACCAGCGTATTGCTACGAGTCCGATGGCACAAGTTTTGTTTCGATACGACGAGCGTACACGAAGTTACAACAAGTTCCATAACAGGAACGATACGGGGTGTTGTCGACGGATACGCATTGATTTCGGTGTGCACGCACATCCAAATCAACTTCCGCAAAATCTCATACGTCCATATTAATGGCATGCACCTTTCGGTGAAGTCCGCACATGACCAAGTCATCCCGTTTAGCGGGGCATACCCAGTTCCCGGAAAATTAGGGTATTTATTTTCCTGATTTTGCGTCGCAGTTTACGACCGCCACAGGACGCGATACCCCGAACGAGTTACACGGGTATCGAGAGGGTCACACAGTCTATGCGTCACAGTAGATGGTTTGAAAAATGAGACAGCGAGGAGAGGTAAATCCTCACCTAAACAGGGCACCGAAGATGACTAAAATTACGTATTTTTGCGAGGTTGCGCGACGCGGCACGGCTGGCGGCTGCTAGGGTTTCTGCGGTGGCTACTGGGGTCCCCGGGGAGGCTCGGCGGCGGCGGTGCTGGAGTCGTCGTGGCGGCGCTGTGCTCGACGGAGCTGGTGGCGGCTCCAGGGAAGTTCGTCAACAGAGTCTAGTGGCAGGGGTTCTCGTCGAGACGGTGGTGGTGAATGAAGGTGGAGGCGGAGTCGGGGTCGATGGCTGAAGGAGGCGCCGGAGTTGGCTTGGTCAGGGTGGAGGATCGGTAGAGGACGGTGGGGTTGATGGAGATGGCGGTGGCTGCGGGTTTGGTGAGGACGGCCGAGAGGAGTGAGGGTTTATATAGGAGGGCCGCGGCGACGGTTATCGGGAGGGAGAAGGTCAGAGGTTGGCGGGGAGGACGGACGAACGGCCGCGGAGAACCGGAATGACGCGGCGGCGGCGGAAACGGCCGGGAACGGAGCGACGTCGGTTACGGGAGAGAAAGGGGGATCACTGTAGCAAGCAGGTCGGGTCGAGTTGCGGGTCAGCAAGTTTAGGCCCGGATTCGACCTGCAAGGGTTGGGTCGGTTCAAATAGGCCAGTTCGGTTTAATTAGGGTGTTTTAAACCAGTTTGTTTTGCTTTAATTAAAAACTTAGTTTTTAGGTCTTTAAAACTAGTTCTGGGGTCCAATAAATTCCAGAAAAATTGTTGTAAGTCTATTATTCTATTTTACACCCAAAAATATTATTTTTATAATATTTAATAAAAACATTTACAATTATTTAATACCAGAATACCTTGATTTTAATTAGTTTAAAAATTCTATAAAAATTCGAAAATTTATTTTTAAATTCCTAAAAAATCTGAGGGTTTATAATCTACCCCCTTAAGAGGATTGCGTCCTCGCAATCAAAGAATAATAAAACAAAAGCGGTCAGAAGAGATGACACGGTTTGCAAAACAGGTTCGAAGCACGTCCAAATCAAGAATCATGATCAAGGAGAATCAAAGGATGAGGGTTAAGCAAAACACCTAGGGAAGGAATAAAGTATTTCCCTAGAAAAATAAAAGTTTGGTAATTCAAGAGTGAAAGAAATCTGGTTAAAGCAAGAAAACAACAACTTTTAGAAAACCTAGGTTTATCAATTATTAACCAGTTCAAAATACTAGGTTTAAGGCTTAGGTCATGAAATAACAGGCACGTGCTAAAGCAATGCATCTATGAATAACTTACGCACATTTGCTACTCCACGAGTCTGTGCGTCCTCCAAGGTCATCGCAAAAGCTTGTCCACGTCCTTGCGGTAGATTCCTCTGCTGCTGCTGAGCCTGCTGGAAGAGTACTGCCTGGGGTATCAAAGGTGGCCTCGGCTGATACCCTCCTAGTGCTGGTAGAGCTTGTTGGTTTACCATTGGTGCTTCTCCTCGATGCATCGTGCAACCTCTGGCTAAATATTGGCTGGATCCATAAATCAAGCACAGTCCCAACTTGTGTCTGCACTCACTCTTAATATGGCCTATCTTGCCACAGTAGTGACAAGTAGGAAGGAATAAGGCTCTTGGTGCTGCTCTCGGTGGTAGATTTCTCTGGGGTCACTTTGTAGCTCTTTCCTGCTGTAGTCGGTCTTGTGCTAATGCATGTGGCCGCTTCTGGATGCTCTCTCCTAGTGACGCACTCCATGGGCTGTGCTGCAGCAAGGACGTCCGTGTATGAAGTAGTTACAACGGAGCTGATTAACTTCTATAGCTCTGAGCTAAGTCTATCAATGAACTTCTCCGCTTGGCTTTGCTGGGCTTCTTGTTGAACCTTCTACTGGGCTTGCATCATCGCGTAGAATATTTGCAATATATGTTGCCCATCCACAGCTTGCCCTTGTGGGAATACGAACATTGGTGGAGTAAACTGTGGCAGAATATTATCTTGCTGGATTCTCGAGGCATGTCGATTTGCTTGACTGCTTCGGTGTGCTGATTGACCTCCATCTACTAGTGTTACTTCATCTTCCTTGGTTTACCACAGCACCTCGTGGTGATCCTGCAGGAGTCTCGTCGTTGGCTCGTTGATCTATTACTCTGCATCCAAAATAAACTATAAGAGGCGCACAGAGGAATCAAGGCAGGATGCAAGTCAAGAAATTCGAATCTGATATAGAGATCAAGAATGATTCTATAAAGTGGATGAGATCCTAAAACTTATCATATTCTTTATTGTAGGCTTGCTCGGTCCCTAAGTTAAAATTGAAACAATTTAGTCGTTGACCTGCATGGGCCACCACAAAAACCATGTCACGCCCAGTCCCAAAAATACTGAGGAACTAGCCACGTGGCAATGGCCAGCAGCACACACCAATGGGCAACCCAATTTAATGGACCCATCAGAGTATACTTAAGCTGTAAAACAACAGTAAGGGTCTAATATACTAATCTCATCCACAGAAACGAATACATCAATATAAAATATAATCAACATCAATGTCTCAATAAAATAACTCGGGGAACAACCCGATAATGAGTTTGATACAATGGTTCAATAGACAAGAAATAAAGAGTATAACAACAGCAAATACTAAGTATGGATAAAGCATATACTCAGAAGAAATCCTCGGAGATCACCTATTCTTCTGGTTCTGATACTGCTCTAGTGCCTGCTCCTGTTCCGTATACCTCGGGATAGATCTCCTCTGCTAATCCTGGGGATATAATCCGGATCCAGGTCCTCAAGGGACATAGCAAGGTACAAGAATAACTCAAGCCATAATAATGCAGTACAATAATAAATGAAATAATAGGGTAAACTATATAACCAGCTAAGTGATATGCAAGATGAGAGCATCACTACAACTCAGGCTGAGACCACTACAAGCTCGGTATCGGGGAGCCGGTAGCAGTGATATCATGTCGGAGTCTATCTCGAAAAGGCTACAATACCGCAATAATATAATCAACCTATAGCATGTGTGTCTCTCCCCACCCAATGTAATCACACATGTCATGTCCATGACACGCAAGATCATGACCACTAACTGATGCAGCGAGTCATAATGATAATTAAGCATATGCAATAAAGTATATGTCATGAAACCTGTAACCTATACAGAATCACTATGAATATCTCAGGAAGATTTTGTCTCATGAATAGTGTCAGGTGTCCTGTGGTATGACGTACTTGATAATGCAAGCACGAGAATGAATAGGGTCTCAATATCCATATCTATGTGACGTTACACAACTCCGCGTATGGGGTTGACACCCGAATCTTGTTCGAACGTTAAGTAATGTCATACAGTCCTAGGTTAAGCAGGTACATCATGTAAATAAATCAAGATAACAAAATGAAGCAGGTACTGCAAGTTTGGCAAGGTACACTTGCATGGGGTTCTAACTCCAACTGTTGCTCTAGTATCAGCAGGATTTGCAGGTACTCCTCTGAATGCGGTAATAAATGTTACCATCAGGTTCAGAAGACATCAAATAGCTAGAATTGTCTGTCCATAAGTCTAATTTGGACACAGGGGCAAAAGTGACAGTTTCTGGTCAAAGCGGGTTCCACATGTGGCCCGCTTCGCACCGAAAAATGTGTCAGAGACAATATTCTCCAAATTCATCAAACTTAGTGTCTACAAGTCCAGAACGATAATACGACCAAACAGAATATCCAGAACTGGATTCTGATGAGCCGGTCATAAAATCGCCCGTCAATTAGAGCCGTGGGGCCCACGATACGCAATTTTGTCAACGTTCTCAGAATCGAACCAAAATTCGGCCACAGGACCAGCATATTGCTACAAGTCCGATGGCACAAGTTTCGTTTCGATACGACGAGCATACACGAAGTTACAATGAGTTCCAGAACAGGACCGATACGGGGTGTTGTCGACGGATACGCGTTGATTTTGGTGTGCACGCACATCCAAATCAACTTCTGCGAAATCCCACACGTCCGTATTAACGGCACGCACCTTTTGGTAAAGTCCGCACACAACCAAGTCGTCCCGTTTAGCGGGGCGCACCCAGTTCCGAGAAAATCAGGGTATTTATTTTCCTGATTTTGTGTCGCAGTTTGCGACCGCCACAGGACGCGATACCCCGAACGAGTTACACGGGTATCGAAAGGGTCACGCAGTCTACGCGTCACAATAGACGGTTCAGAAAATAAGACAGCAAGGAGAGAGAAATCCTCACATGAATAGGGCGTTGAAGATGACTAAAATTATGCATTTTCGCTAGGTGGCGCGACGCGGCACGGCCGGTGGCTGCTATGGTTTCTGCGGTGGCTGTTAGGGTCGCCGGGGAGGCTCGACGGAGGCGGCGTTGGAGTCGTCGTGGCGGCACTATGCTCGGCGCAGCTGGTGGCGGCTCCGGGGAAGTTCGTCGGCAGAGTCCAGTAGCAGGGGTTCTCGTCGAGACGGTGGTGGTGAATGAAGGTGGAGTCGGAGTTGGGGTACGGTGGAGCTGGGGTCGATGGCTGGAGGAGGCGCCGGAGTTGGCTGGGTCGGGGTGGAGGATCGGCGGAGGACGGTGGGGCTGATGGGGATGGCGGTGGCTGCGGGTTTGGTGAGGATGGCCGAAAGGAGTGAGGGTTTATATAGGAGGGCCGCGGCGGCAGTTTTCGGGAGGGAGAAGGTCAGAGGTTGGCGGGGAGGACGGAAGAACGGCCGCGGGTAGGCGTAACGATGCGGCGGGGGCAAAAATGGCCGGGAACGGAGCGGCGTCGGTTACGGGAGAGAAAGGGGGATCATTGTAGCAGGCGGGTCGGGTTGCGGGTCAGTAGGGCCCGGATCCGACCCGCTAGGGTTGGGTCGGTTCAAATAGGCCGGTTCGGTTTAATTAGAGTATTTTAAAACCGGTTTGTTTTGGTTTAATTAAAAACTTAGTTTTTAGGTCTTTAAAACTAGTTCTGGGGTCCAATAAATTCCAGAAAAAATTGTTGTAAGTCTATTATTATATTTTACACCCAAAAATATTATTTTCATAATATTTTAATATTTAATAAAAATATTTAAATTATTTAATACCAGAATACCTTGATTTAATTAGTATAAATTTTTTAGAAAAATCCAAAAATTCATTTTTAAATTCTTGAAAAATCTGGGGGTTTACAGGGGCGGTCCCGTTTGGCGGGGCGCGCTCTGTATCACAAGTTTTTATTATTTTAAAAACAGTTTTTTTGAATTTTCAACCTAATTTAATTCTGCATATAACACCTAACGAAATAATGTAATTGACAGGAATTAATCTCGGTTGGGTGGTCTTCGTATAGAAAGAAGAAAAACTAAATTTGGATCTCTGTGGTGGAAGATACGAGTCCTTAAATGTGGGTGGTTTTAGCAGTTTTCTGAGATTGTAAGTTATTATTTTTCTCCAACTTTATCTCGGTTTTTGCCTAGGGTTACTCGCTGTTCGAAGTAAACTAATACACAGAGTTGGAAGAGGGATAGGTCATAAATATACAGGTAAAGACGGGGTCAAATTTGGTCGAGCGATGGCACGGGAATCGAGGCGTGAATAGGGCTAAGTTGCTGTCACGGGTGACGTGGACGTGCGGTGGTCGCGGCGGCGGTATGTGCTGGGCTTCGGCGGGGCGACGGTGGTGTCAACGGCGGCGCTCAGGTCGGGGAGATAAAGATTTAGGGTTAGGGTTTAGGGTTTTAACTGTTCCTATGTATATATATATATATATATATATATATATATATATATATAGGAGATGAAAGGAGGGGAAGAATCCGCGCGCGGGTCTGCTGCTGCTTATGCTGGTTTGCTTAGCGGGCGTGCGGGTAGGGTAATGGGTCTAGGACTTAGCGGGTAGGGCTATTGGGTTAGGGTTTAGGGTTTTAATCTCTTTATTTATTTTTCTTTTCTTTTTACTTATTCTTTTCTATTTTATTTTCTTTTCTTTTTCTTTTTCTTTTCTTTTCTATTTTATATTCTTTTAATAAAACTTTATATATATATATATATATATATATATATATATATATATATATATATATATATATATATATATATAATTCTAGAATTTTATTTTAGTGCATACAATTAATCTATCAACCGCCCACAAGGTCTCCTACATGGAATAAATTAAGGTAAAATTATGCGTCCCTCCAGAAATCCTCTATTGCATAATCATCTAGCAATAAAAATCCAATAAATTCTATTTCTTATGATTAGCTAATAAATACTATAAATTAATTAAATAATTAATTAAAAAATTAATAAGGTTTCTAAAATTAGGGATTTTATATTCTACCCAACTTATAAAAATTTTGTCCTCGAAATTGACACTACCCATATTCATAATGAATCACTATAGCTATTACACTATATTACTATCTAGCAGTGCTTCCTTAAAGTCATGGTCTGCCATTCTAATATGTCCTCATTTATTGTCCATACCATATTCTATTATCCTCTAACTCGTCTATGCTATCCAACTTACAAGAATTCTACTAGTAGTCAAAGTCTCTTGAGGCTATTGTCTAGGTGGTAGGACAAATTTATTTATTGGGTCGAGAATCTTGGGATACCTGTCTGGAATCTCATAACCATAATTTTTCTTTGTAACCGTCAAGTATCGTATTTTAATACTGCTATGCCACCTGACCAGTATGTCTACAAATACTTCGACTACTCTACTATAACGGTCTAGCTACAGCTGTCGTTATTTCGCCAGCGAATTGTCATAGTTGTCAGTTCGTAACAAGTGCCTTGAACTCTTTCCTAAGCTTAGTCTAAGTTTTTGGGCAACAGTTAAGGTCTTGACTAACTTATAAAACTATTAGAAGTAAGTACTAATTCAACAATCTAAGTAATTAACGTTTAGACTAAGGGATGCTATTCATGGTTTAAAATAATAAGAGGATACAGATATTGCTATAGTGCATATACATAAGGGTTATCATTGTGTACTCATCTTTTAGTTATTAATCATTTACTAAACCATTTATGGTTTTAACTAAAAAAATAAGGGTGAGATTGAAGTAATTCAAATAATTCATAATGGCACGAAAGGATATGACTATGATAGTAAGAGTTAAGCACGAGATAAGGAATGGATATAGAAGAGAAGATGAGCCACCCCAAGGAGCGAGATGGTGATAGGAGAAGAATACTACTACTGCTACTCGCGTCATCTATTAGCATCGCGTGTACGCCATCTGGGTAGAATATTAATATATCCTCATATTTGCTAAACTACCTTATATATAATTCTACGTCTACTATGCACCTAAGATCTCGTGTCATAAAGGGGGTCATGAGTATGAAATGACAAATATAACTAAAGGTCGTACCTGCATCTACGACTTCCTGTACCTGCGCTCTCTTATTTGTCATCATGAGTGCTTAGCCTATGGGGTATATTTAGTACTATTCGTGTATCAAACTTATACTAAGCACGTACGTTCATCTTTCCGAAATAGGGGAAGACGGAAAACAATAATAAAGAATTCAAGGAGGAGGTGATAGAATACAAGTAAGGGATTCAAAAGGATTAGAGAATTTAAAAGGAAGTTGCCAAGGCAGTTATGGATTGAAATCTTATTTTGGTAAATTCCTATTCGCATGTTCACATCAGAACAGTTATGTAACTGACATGATATACTCTGACCAGTCTAGAGGACAAGTATATCCGTCTAACAAGTTGAGTCAACTATATCTCAATCTACATAAAGTAGTGATACGAAGAGCGAACCAAGCGCACTAAGGTTGATCAGACCATAATGCACTGATTCTGATTTAGACAATGTATTAGTGTGGGCCCCCAATAATACATATGTCATGAACAAGCTCAATAAAAGAATAAGCTTACAAAACTAGGCTATAGTAGCAGCATAAGTCAAGTTAGTAAAAATATGAGTACGCTTGATTATGATGGAGGAAGGTACAGAATAATTTAAGTTCACCAAGAAGATTGGTGTTGTGCCTCTACAGTTGCCATACTAATTTCTTGTCTAAGTCTAAAGTCAATCAAATGGGTGTATGGGCCTCTAAGTTCTACAGTCTAGATAAACATTAAAGTTCTATAGTCTAGATAAACATTATCTTCTTATGCAAGTCTATAGTTGGTGTCATTCATTTATATTTTATTAATTGGTCAGAAGGACTATGTGATACTAGGTTATGAGGCATACTACCAAACTTACAAAAATTTAACTAATAGTGTTATTGAATACTAGAGTGTATATACCTAGTACAAGTCATCTTTCTAACCCCTATCAAGCACGAGAGAAGATTGACGTTGAGAAGGGATCAAGTAAGTGCAATGCAAGCAATCAAATGAGAATGCGAAACGAAATCAAGGGAGGTGATAATTAAGTGGATGACATCCTATATTCTAATCCTATGCGCAGGCTTGCTCAATACAGTGACATAACCGAGATAATATGCTCTCGACCTGCATGGGCCACCACAAAAATATGTCACGCCCAGTCCCAAAATACGTAGGACTAGGAACACGTAAGCATGCCAGCTGTATGTATATGGCAACTCCAATATATATGGATACCATAATACACACATATGCTGTAATATAAATAATACTCATATGTGGTATATATATTATCATAAGTCACAAAAATACTAATCTCATCCACACAACAAGTCACAGAAAAAAAATAACTAAACTAGAATGATGAGTCTGAATAATCCAAAATAATAGTCGGATGGAGACAAATCCACTACCAATGACTATATCAAACTAAAATGAGAGAGAAAAGTAAAATCTCCAATATAAAATAATATTATGATATAAGAGTTTCAGCTATAAGATCCATCGCTAGGGATAATCAATGATGCTCAGAAGGTAAGACCTCCTCGGCAGAAAGTAATGCGTCAGGTCCAGGCTCGTACTCTTGCGGATAGTCATGAACATCTACACCTGGAAAGGGACAAGGTCCTCAGAGGGACATAACAAGATACATAAAAGCATGCCAATTTAAATACAGTAAACATGCAATATAGACGAAAAAATATATAAGTACGCTATATAAGATAATCTATATGAAATGCATAATAAGGACAACTTTTCGACGTATGGGCATGGGTAGGCTACTCTATCTAATCTCATAGCTCATACACACAGCTAGAACATCATCAGCCGACATACCGCGGGGGTAGCGACCATCGGACACGACTACCATAGTGCGTACTAGTTACTATGGTTTACCAGAGTGATTATAGCCCATACGCCGACTGATTATCCTCCCCTCCCATGATACTATATGTCAAGTGTGTGTCAATATATATATATATATATATATATATAATATACTTATGACTAGAAGAAAACACACATGCAATGAATATATACAGAAATATAATAAGCATGCAAAGTACTGTAAACAATTAGGCAAGGTATCTTGCATGGTAAGAAAGCAACAAAGTGTAACGTTCATGAGTCAAGCACACAGGATCAGAAACTACGGCCTCAGAATGAACATCTCCGGATGCTGAAATAAATATCACCAATGTTTCCAGAATAAGCGAGATAGTAAGAAAATACTACCCTTTCATCCAAATTGGACACAGGGGCAAAATGGTAATTTCGGGTCAAAGCGGGGTCCACATGTGGCCCATTTTGCACCGAAAAGTGTGCCAGGGGTAAAGGTCTCTAAATGGGATAAATTATAGGTTAAACAAACTCTAAATGTCAGTACGAACTCAACGGTATGTCCAATTTTGGATTCCGGTGAGCCGAACACAAATTCGCCCAAAAAGTCAACTGTGGGGCCCGTAAATGGGCAGTTTGGTCAACTATCTCAGAATTGCGTGAAACTTGGGTCACAGGACCAGCGTGATACCACGAATCCAATGGCGTAAGGTTTGTCACGTTCTGACGAGCGTACACTAAATGGTACAGTATTTTGCAAAAGTTGCGATATGGGAACTTTTTGCGGATAAAGGTTGATTTCGACGCGCACACGCGTCCAAATCAGTTTCCGCAAAAGTCCACACATCTGGACATACCATACGCACCTTTTGGTGCAATTGGTATATGACGGGGTTGTCCCGTTTGGCGGGGCGTGCTCCGTATCACAAGTTTTTGTTATTTTTAAAACAAATTTTTTGGATTTTCAACCTAATTTAATTCTGCATATAACACCTAACAAAATAATATAATTAACAAAAATTAATCTCGGTTCGGTGGTCTTCGTATAGAAAGAAGAAAAACTAAGTTTGGATCCCTGTGGTGGGAGATACGAGTCCTTAAACGTGGGTGGTTACAGCAGTTTTCTGAGATTATAAGTTATCATTTTTCTCCAACTTTGTCTCAGTTTTCGCCTAGGGTTACGCGTTGTTTGAAGTAAACTAATACACAGAGTTGGAAGAGGGATGGGTCGTGAACATATAGGTGAAGACGGGATCAAATTTGGTCGAGCGATAGCGCAGGAATCGGGGCATGAACAGGGCTAAGTTGCTGTTCAGTTGCTGTTGCGGGTGACGTGGACGTGCGGTGGTCTATGCTGTGCTGGGCTACGGTGGCGCGGCGGTGGTGTCGGCAGCGGCGCTCAGGTCGGGGAGATAAAGATTTAGGGCTAGGGTTTAGGGTTTTAACTGTTCGTATATATATATATATATATATATATATATATATATATATATATATATATATATATATATATATATATATATATATAGGAGATGAAGGGGGGGAGAATCCGCGCGCGGGTCTGTTGCTGCTTATGCTGGTTTGCTTAGCAGGTGTGCGGGTAAGGTAATGGGTCTAGGACTTAGCGGGTAGGGATATTGGGTTAGGGTTTAGGGTTTTAATCTTTTTTTTTTACTTATTCTTTTCTATTTTCTTTTCTTATTCTTTTTTTTCTTTTCTATTTCTTATTCTTTTAATAAAACTTTATATATATATATATATATATATATATAATTCTAGAATTTTATTTTAGTGCATACAATTAATCGATCAACCGTCCACAAGGTCTCCTACATGAAATAAATTAAGGTAAAATTATGTGTCGCTCCATAAATCCTCTATTGCATAATCATCTAGCAATAAAAATCCAATAAATTATATTTCTTCTAATTAGCTAATAAATACTATAAATTATTTAAATAATTAATTAAATAATTAATATAGTTTTTAAAATTAGGGGTTTTACAATCCGGAAGTACAAGAATTGGAGCTGAAATAAGCCATTGTTTTAGCTCCTGAAAGCTAGCTTCACAATCATCACTCCACTTGAATGCAATCCCTTTTTAAGTAAGGCGAGTCAAAGGCGAGGCTAATTTAAAAAAATCTTTCACGAACTACGATAGTATCCCACTAGGCCCAAAAAGCTACGAACTTCACTGGCTGACGTAGTTGCTTCCAGTCCACCACTGCCTCTATCTTCTTTGGGTCTACGGCGACACCTTCTGCCGAGATGACATAACCAAGGAATGCCACGCTGTTCAACCAGAACTCACACTTGCTGAGCTTTGTGAACAACTGATGCTCTCACAGTATTTGTAGCACGATCTTCAGGTGTTCCTTGTGTTCCGTCTCATTCTTGGAATAGATTAGTATGTCGTCAATAAACACGACCATAAACTTGTCCACAAACGGCCGAAATACGTGGTTCATCAAATCCATAAAAGCTGATGGGGCGTTCGTCAAGCCGAACGACATTACAAGAAATTCATAGAGTCCATATCGGGTTCGGAACGCTGACTTGGGGACGTCATCGGATTTAATTTTCAACTAGTGATAGTCTGATCTGAGATCGATTTTAGAGAATACTGTTGCACCTTATAATTGATCAAACAGGTCGTCTATCCTTGACAACGGGTACTTATTCTGCACGATAGCCTTATTCAGTTCTCCGTAGTCTATGCACAGCCGCATGGAACCGTCCTTCTTCTTTACGAACAGCATCGGAGCTCCCTATGAAGAAATGCTTGGACGAATGTATCATCGGTCCAACAGATCTTGTAACTGTACCTTCAGTTTCTTTAGCTCTGTTAGGGCCATTCGATAGGGTGCCTTCGATATCGGTCGCATATCCGAAAATGTGTCAATGGAGAATTCGATCTCTCGATCAGGAGGCATTCCAGGCAGCTCATTCGGGAACACGTCAAGGAAATCTGCTTTGACATTAGCCTGAGCTGCATCTGCACCTTCCTGCTGGGTGTCTTGAACAAAGGCTAAGTACCCTTCACAGCCCGAATACAACATGCGTCTAGCCAAAATTGCTGATATCACCATTGCTGTCTTCGGTGCAGCACTACATGAATAGTAGAAGTCTGCCTCGTCGGGTAGACAAAATATGACTCGCTTCTCCGCGCACTCGATTGTTGCATAGCAAGCCCCAACCAGTCCATTCCAAGAATAATGTCATAATCCTTAATATCTAGAACAATGACATCTAAGGAAAGCTTTATGTCTTTGATGCAAATATAACCATCCCTACAGATCACACTTGCTGGCATATCGACTCCTGAAGGGGTACTCATGCAAAGGTTCATATTTAAAGGAGTGGAAGCTAATCTATTCTCAACAATAAAATCGGTAGATAAGAAACTATGCGTAGCACCTGAATCGAATAAGACTCTAGCGGACAATTCTTGGAAAAGTACGGTACCTGTCACAACAGTATCGGAGACAGATGCCTCATCCCCAGTCAATGCATAGACTCAGCCTTGGGCACCCTGGCATTGTGGGTTTACTAGTACAGCATTGGCGCCATATGCTGGAGGCCCCTTGTTCTGGTCTGGCTGCTGTTTGACGATCGGCCTGGGGTCTCGAATACGGCCATATTTGAAGCATCCAACGACTCAACACTCATTCACCCGATGCCCCATCTTGTCGCACCTATGGCAATACGGTCCCTAAGACAGACTCTTATGCTCAGATGTGTGCGGACACTTTGGTGCTCCAGACCTTCCCGTTTTATGAGGCCGCTTATTGAAATTGGTACAGAAAGTCTGTACATTGATCTTTTATGAATTGCGCCTAAAGATCCGTTCTCTATTTAGGGCAGCTTTATAACATTCCTTGTAGGTCTGGGACTTCTGATTTATGACATCCCTATGCAGGTCATCATTCAAACCCTTCTGAAAATGGTAGCACAATGCCTGCTGGTCAGGCAAGAAGTATCCGGCAAACTTGGCGAGTCGAGCGAACACTAGATCATAGTCATCAACAGACATACTTTCTTGCACCAGATTGCTGAAGTCATCTTTCTTTTGTTGTCATATGGCCCTTGGGATATATTGTTCAATAAAGGCAGATTTGAATATCTCCTAGATGATCTTGCAGTTGGATTGGCATCATAAATTCCTTGCTTGGTGGCTTCCTACCAATCATGCGCCCGTAGTTCCAATTGCACCGATGCACAAGCCACTCCTTTGGACCCTTTTATGCCAACCAGGTTGAACAATCTTTCAAGTTTTACAATCCATCCCATCACCACATCCGATTCTGCTCGTCAGTTGAATATTGGTGGGTGCATTTTGGTGAACTCCGCCGCTCTGCAGGTATTCCTAGCGGGAGGCTATATTTTCTCAGATTCATCTTCTACCGTCACAGCCGGCAGCATGACAGGCATCACCGTGGCTCTGCCATTGCTGGGTACCAAAGATGCGATCAATTGTATCGTGGTATCCATCTGCTTCTGTTGAGCAGTGAACTATGCCTGAATTTGTGCCTGTTGAGTGGCAGCTTGTTGTTGTTGTACCTCCATTAGGTGCATGAGTCGCTCAGTCATATCGATTGAACCCGCCCCTCCGAATTCTCTAGAACTTGTCGGGTCGCTCTGGATAGGCTGAGTACTGCTTGCAGCGACAGTATTTTTCTTAGCTATTGCTATAAAAGAGAATAGCATATCAACACTCCAAAAATAATAAATACTTATCTATGGGCTCATTTATAAGGCAATTCATCTCATGCAGCGGATGCCGAATGCAATTTAATCGAGAGTCGCATCAAACTCCTAGAATATCTTTTTGAAAACCAAGGAAGTAAAACCGTGCTATGATACCAATATGTTATGTTCCGATCTCGAAAGGGTCAATCGTTCTCGCTAGATCCTTTGCGGAACCGATCGTCCTCGCTAGGGCGTGATGACGTGCGAGCCTGGAGTTGCACTCACATAAGGTAAGAATATGCAGTGATAGAAACCCATTTAAAACACAAGTTAGAAAATACATTCATAGATAGTTGAACACAAATATAGGAAGAAACATGCTTTTCATTGATAATTCAGAGTAATTTACATGATTTACATTTGATGCACCTCTCGGCTACTTGGTTTTCATTACAAAAAGGAAAACTCAAAAGGTAGGGCGCGCTCCATCAGATAAACCTTGTCGTCCGTACGTTATACCCTTGTATAGGTTGAAAGTTCATGCCTCCAAAATAAACTGACTTCAACTATACTTCAAAATAGAAGAGCTTCTAACGCCTTCTCATCTATCCACTAGCGTTGCACCGTCTGAGTGCCTGAAAAGTTGTCCACAACGTGGGTCAATACTCAGCTGTACTGGTGAGCGGGACGAACCCACTCGCCTAAATCAATACTTGCTTATTAGGGGCGAGCATGCATTAAAATGATCTTTCTATAAACAACTAAGTAAATTTAGTCTATTTCAGTTGCATATTTTTAGAGGAACGAAAATAACGTTGAATCCATAAAGTACATCGGTTGCTTACTCAATCGATGCACGCCTACCCTACAACGAAACACAAGTATACTTACCATATGCATAAGACAATAAATTAGCATGTATTCTATTTCTATGCGGTCATTAGTGTGATCGACACCATGGGAACTTATCCAAGGCATTGTGGCGTGCCCTGTCTGCCCGGGTAGCAAGCCCTACTGAAGGTCCCGAAATGCTTCGCGACTAGCACGATCAAATATTTCCCTCGGATCGATACGGTTCCAGTACCCCAGAATACCGTTTCAACAAAATACCAAACCTTGTGCACAAGTTGTCCCAGACCATGCAAATGTGTGAACAGTTCAATTATCAAACAATGCATGAGATGAAACAGAAGAAGTAATACATCAATAAATATACTTATGCAATATTTCATATTTTCTCAAAGTCGTGTTCCGATTTTGGTGTCCCATGGGTCCAAACTCTCCGAGGCACCAGGCCGCAACCAATAACCCAATTTTCTTTATATTGGAGCTCGTGTTTATAAGGTGTTCATGAATACAAGCTAGTCTACAATTCCATATTCCTTTCGTAGTGGCTGACATGAATTGTGGCTAAGGATTTCCTAGGCGTTCAGCCGAGCATCATCGATTGAACGTTGAAACATTAGAGATATTGACATGAAGAAGTAGAAAAGAAGGGTCCGAACCACTAACTGGTTAAGAAAAGTGCTGAAAGAAGGAGTCCTGCCTAGCGACGATCAAAGGTCACTTACGCAAACTTGTAATAGCACGAGCACCGGGTTAGAATCCTTTGCCTATCCTTCCTTTCGAACTCCCCAAGAATCAAAGCTCCAAGCCAGAAAGCGAACAACAAAAACCAAGCAAATCGAAAGCAACACCAAAACAAAATCCCAAAGTGACATCAAGAAAACCAAGCAATAAAGCGTGAAAACTATTGGACTCGTTTCAATAGAAGCCTATCCATGAGTTGGACAGGATCATCGTATTTCGTCCGTAGCAAGAGGATGCCGAAACTCTAAACACCAATCTATGATTTAGACAGACTAGCCATAAGCCGAATTATATAGTGTGTATCCCGGTCGGATCGAGATTTGAGGCACTACACATAGGACCTGCCCCAGCCCCAGAACGTCTGGCATCATAGTATTTTACTTTGCCAGATTCTGAGTGCTAAACAGTTCCTACGCCAGCCGAAGATGCTGCATAGACGTGGACTTCCTCAGCAACAGATTGAGAGGAGGAGATCGCCTCCTCCGCAGTTGGGCGAGGCATAGTGGCCTTTGCTACCCATGTTCTGCGGGTCTTCTTGGGCTTGGCTTGCCTTGGCGAAGGATTTGCACTTCCTTCAGAGAGTATTTTCTTAAACACTTGCTGGTCGAAGCAAACTACCAGCATCTTTTGCGTTGAGCCATGTTTGGTCGCATCGGATTGCATCACCAATTTCTCAACAGAGGAGAATTCGGTCTCCAGCAGAGTCGCCATCATGTTTTCCATTTAAATCAAAAGGAAGAACTAAGGGAACTTGACTTGATTAACAAACTAGAGAGTACAAAGAAGAGTCCTAAGAGACAATCTAAGTACACATTTGTTTTGATCTGGGGGGTGACGATGGAGGGTTTGGAGGGTAGCAACTTTCTTTACTCCGTGGACGATTCAGACGTAGAAACTTCTTTTCTTAGTTTTAGTATGAATCTGTAGATAGCCAGCATCTTGTATGGGTATGGTACATTATTATTTATAGCCATCCTGTGGACGTGCTATGGGTACCACATATCCTCGTGCTTGGTGGCCGCATGGAGCTCCTTCAACAAAATACGGCCGTAAAGGTAGTCGTATGGTGTGGCATACCGCCACGTGGGTTTCGTTAGGATTTTCTGTTTGAAGAGATCTCGGGGCTGTTGTATGCATAACTCGATCAATTTGACACTTTGTCAATACTAACTGTGCTAGAAATCATCTTCGGTTGTAACAGAAAATCTTGTGAGTCGAAAGATGCATACTGTCATAGTCGCATAGAAGCTCTCGTTAGGAATGACCCTCTGGCCTTATGTGGACGAGGTCGCATGGGTCTTGAAGCCGCATACGTCCTCTTATTTGGCCTTGGTAAGATGGATGCTCTGGCCTCATGATGTCAAGACTGCATGGGTCTTTGAAGCCACATATGTAGGACACGTGGCATAGCCCGTCTGTCAAGGCAATTAATGCACTTATGTGACTTGTTATCTTTTCTTGAATTATCGTCTGCACGGATTTTGAAGCATCTCGGGGTGTGGGGTGAGGTATTATAACTTCTGACAAACATCAAAATCTATATCAGGAGATTTTATGCAACCGTCCTACTCTGTGGTCGTTCAGGACGCATATATGAATTGCTTAGAGTCGAAGCCGGACGCATGGAGTATTGGATGCATTGGGCAAGAGACGCATGGAACGCATGGAGTCTGGGATGCATTGGGCCAGAGACGCATGGATCTTTTGTCATTTTCTGCTTTTGTGGCATTTGAACAGCTGTATACTATCAAAAGTAATTATGACGAAGCTGTCAGCACGGATTCCAATCAGTGGTGCAAGATTCGAGGCAATCAGAATGACTGTCTATTTTGTTAGAGTCATAAATGCTCTGATGTGACTATAGGGACAATTTGTCACAAGACGGTATGCATCTCGGCCTATCATGTATCCGAGGGCGTCATGCGTCCGCTGTTGTTATGCGTCCACTGCAGTTATGCATATCTTACTTATTTGTTGACTATAAACTAGAGCGCATGGAGGGATTTTCATGCTTCTATAGAAATGACTTCTTAGTGGTAGATATAGGTAGTAGAGGCCTCAAATCTATAGATCTAGGCTTTTGTGGGTTGGAATTGTATTTTCTATGGTCAATTTGGTAGAATTATGAAGTGTGTCCACCAATTATTTGTATGTTGTTCCTATGAGAAATTTAATGTCTATTTGGGTTTGTATATATTTTCTAGTGTCCACAATTGGATGCATAGTGTCTGTATCATGGTGCGCCATGATACGTATAGGTAGATTTGGTAAATTAAGTGTATTAGTGTCTCTTTGTGTCAATTATATATATAAATATATAATACTAATTTGATCTATTACATGTCATATTATATATATGTCTCAAATTAGATATATATTCCATATATTAAATATTATTTTACTATTTATTCATATGTGTATGATATATATGGGTATTATTGAGGGTTGGTGTTAGTACCATGGGTAGTTGTTTGGGTATCAATTGGTAGCATAGAGTTGGTATTCTACCTTGTGCATGTGTTAGTCCATGGGGGAAATAAACAAGTGATTTGTAATCGAGGTAAGTGTATCCATGTAATTATAAATGTGTGTGCATGTGTGATATGTACAGAATTTGTACCTGGAGTTAGCAGCATGTACCAACTGCTAGCAGTGCATGTTACGGCAATAGTGCAGTACACTTGCATGCAGTAGCAGCTGCATTCTCAGCACAGCAGCAGGCAGTTGCAATGCTTCTATTGCAGGGAACAACATAGGTGTGTGCAAGTGGGTGCACTGGATGGGTCTGGCAGTAAAGTGCAAGAATTCAGACAGTAAAGTGCAAGAATGCAGTGAACTACAAATTCCTGCATAGACCTGTATGTATAGATAGCAAATTCATAGTTGTAACCACCTAATTCTATAAGAGGAGTATTTTTGTCATTTTATAATTGCTATTGTATTATATAAATAGTTCTAATGTATAGTTAGTTATTTGTCATGAGTGTGCTAGCTAGTTAGTTTAGACTTAGTGTTGGTTCAACCCATACTAGACCAATTGAACCAATTAGACTCAACTAAACTAGTCATGACTTAATTAGTCCCCTTTAGTTAAAGGATATAATATTCCCATATATTAAATAGATCCTTCCCTCATAATTAATCATTCCTTCATGACAACCAATAGTGGCATACTTGACTTATCAAATGGACTAACCCTAACCCTAAACCTAGGCCGGCCCTATAAGAGGAAGTGTAGCCTCCTCCCTTTTTTATTTTCCTACTCCATTAAACCCTAATTTGGTTCTTCCCCAAATTGAGACCAACCCCCACCAAATTCTACTCAAATTACTCCTATTCCTAATCAAATTCATTCCCATGGAGGCCTAGGAGCTTGGATTGCAAGGAGCACTACTTGGAGGGGTGATTCTAGGAGCTTGTGTCTATTACGTATCCATTTGGAGGAGTTTCATTGGGATTCGACTCCCAATATGTATAAATCCCTATTTTCATCAATTTTATGGTTAATTTGTAATATTAAACCTATAGGAACACATCCATGGCTAAGGACCATCCTTAGGGAGAAGGATTAGGTGCTATAAGGCCCTATTGTAATAGTTATGTGGGTTTTGTGGCCAAATTGGGAAAAATTCAAATTTAGACCATCAAGTGTTTGAGGGATTGATTCATTAGTAGTTTTAGAATTTGATTCATGTATTAGTAGGGTGTACGTATCCACAATTGGATACGTATAGGCCGTATCGTGATACGTCATGGTATGTATTGACAGATTTTGGTATTTTGAGACAATATGTGTATTTTCTTTATATTGCATTATAATTAGCTATATATATGTCATATGCTATATTTAGTATATGTTCATTGTGATTAAGGGTGAGTATCATGTTGGTATGGTGATTTGTAGGGTATATCATGCGTATCTGAGTATAATAGTGTTCGTATCTCAAGTGCACACCAAGTGCTTGGTATAATGTATTGTTATTTTTAATAAATATAGAGTGTTATATTGGGTGTGGTTATATTGATGTGGGAAGGTGATATATGTATAAGTATATACATTTAGTATATATGTTTGTGTATTGAGTGAGTGTTCAGTGTATATTGCTAGTGTGTGTGCTTGTGTGCACACACAAGTGAGTGTGATGGTATAAAGTAGGGGACTACACAGAGAAGTGAGGGAACGACCATACCTTGTTGCAGTCCATATTGCAGTATAGTTGGACTGGAAATGAGTTATGTTTAGGTGTTAGTTAGTTGAGGGAAGAGAGGGGGAAATAGCAACACCTGTATAGCTGCAACTTAGCAGTAACTTGCTTTGTGACAGCAAGGAAATCTTGTAGCAGCAGCTAGGAAAGCAGGGGAGGGTGCTTAACTTTGTACATAATATATGGAGGCTTGGTGTCTGATGGTTGTGTTTGCTTGTTAGGAGTAGAAGTTGTGCATTGAATAAGAACTTGTGTGCCATGTGCAGAACATGAGATATTCAGTTGAGAGGGTAGGAATTATTCGAGTAACTATGAGCCTGTGCACCACAGTGTCTTTATTAGTGTAAGCTGTAATTGTACAGACATAGGGAATGATCTGTTACTACAGTGCTTTGGGATATCGCAATTGCTTAATTTTTGTTGATTGCAACTTACAGCATGGACATGGGCGGATCCAAAAACTACAGTTGGGATGGGCTACCATAATTTTGGGTGGGCTAGAAGTAGGTTAAGCTATATAAAAATAATGAAAAAAAATTTATATACAAAAAAAAAAGTTAAAAAAATTTCGGGTGGGCTCCAACCCACCCCACCCACCCCCTAGATCTGCCCCTGAGCATAGATAAGGAGCACTTGTGTAGGCCAAGGAAGTATTAGAGGATGTTTGGATTATTGCCATTGTGGGGTAGGCTCGGTTCAAGTTGCTTGGGGAGACTGCATTGTAGCAGTGAGAGGAATTCAGGGAGTGGCAGGTGCAGGCACTCGTGCACCTGAAGGAGTATGGGCAGTTGATGTTGGTATGGGTGTTGTTGTAGATGCAGTGAGGGGGATTAGGTCCTACATTTGCATAGGATTATGGCATACAACACAGTCGAGGTGTTGGTAGTGTTGGTGTTAGCAATTGCTTGCAAGGGGGTGCAGATTGTTATGGCTTGGTTTGGGAGTTGTAGTGTTTGTGTGTGTGTGTGTAGCAAGGGGGGAAAGGAGTTTGGCCCCTTATTTTCTAGTCGTTGGATCGTCTTTAAGTCATCTAATCTTGACCGTTGATTTGATCAACGGTCAAGATTAGATGACTTAAAGCACCACCTAACGGACCATAGTGACATAGCTTTGGGGGGGCTTTATAAGCGGGGCTCTAGATCCGGATCCATATATATATTGTGTGTATATACATATATATGCATAGGTATATGTATGGGTGTATATGGGTAGTGGGGGATTTGTATTGGTTTAGGTATTTAAGCTTGGACTATAGTATTGGTTTAATGTCAAGTATCTAGGTGGAGTATCTTGGCATGGGTATCATAGGTAGAGTGTTAAGGTATAGATAAGATACTAAATTATGGGTAGAATAATACACATAGGTATTGAGATACCAAGGTAATAGGTGAGAGCTAAGGTATTGGATACTAATGTTATATTTGTTAGGTGTTGTGATACTTGGATATTTGTGTAGGGTGTGGTACCATGGTACCTATATACCAAGGTATTGGTATTAGGTTGGAGTTTATAGGTATTAGCTAAGGTAATTGGTAAAATGCCTAGGTGTTGGTTTAGGTGCTAAGGTATGGTAAGGTATTAGCTAGAGTAATATGTATAACTAAGGTATTACCTAAATATGGGGGATATGAGCTAGATAATAGTGCTAGTATATATATATATATATATATATATATATATATATATATATATATATATATATATATATATATATATATATATATATATATATATATAAGCCTAGTATTGACTAGAATACCCTAGTATTACCTAGTATTGGTTAGTGTGAGCTAGTATTACCTGGAATAGACCTAGTATTGATTTGATTAACTAGTCTAACTTCATAAACCAATTATAGGTATCTATGACCTAAAATTTTAGGAATTTACCTAGTTTATCCCAATTGACCTAGAAACCTAGATTTGAGCTAGTTAAGCATGTTTATTATTCCAAAACACCTTTTAACATTGATAATTCATATATAGGTCACTTGGAATCCAGTACATACACTGTTTGATATTCATTGCTTTGGACCTCAGGCGAGTACATTCTCTGATAATTTTTATTATTTGATAATTACTATACTACAAGTATTTAGTAATATTTTACCTGATTCTTGACACGATGGTACACGAATTGGTATACTTGGATCCACGTAATGAGATGTTACTCCTCAATGATTACCTTGATATTCTCTGTGATTATATACACCATGATCATCGTGCTCGTATTATAAACCGTGTATAATGATTACTTACGTATTGTAATTTGGATCCATTGTATTAGTTGGGACAAAAAAGTGCTAGATAGATATTTGATCAAGAACCTTAAACAATATTTAAAGTATTGTATAATGTAGACAACAGCCAATAATATACTTCATGTATGATTGTGTTACTCCGTAGACAACAACCAATCATACACTTCATGTATGATTGTGTTACTCTGTAGATAACAACCAATCATACACTTACGTATGATTGTGTTACTTCATGAAAGTAGATAACTATTAACCCAAGCCGATCACATTTTTAACTAGTATTTCAAAATACTTTGTGTAGTTACCTTTTCTATATTTTATTTCATTGTGTACTGATATTGCCTTATTGCTCTAGATTACCTGTCTATCTTTTCTGCCATACTATGATATATGCTTACTACCTTTCTAATCTTGTATTACATTCACTATTATTGTTTATAGTTATTATCAATTAATTTGAAATTTTTATTGGGTTGTACTCGTTTCATACCGACTGGATAATATTTTTCAGTTGATTTGGAGGATTGGTGTCCGACTTACTATGGACTGCAGGAGGAAGTAGCAGTCATAGACCCTGTAGTTCAGAAGTGATTACCGGAAGGTCGAGCTGGTATCACCAGATATCTTAGTTATATTTACTTAGCATTTTGGTACTGGATTTGTCTCCAGTATCTTAGACTTTTGAGATGTATTATTATGACTCCTAGAATTATGTTGTTATTACTAGATTTATTTAGATATGATGTTGTCAGTTAAGGACTATCAAGTATTGTGACTTTGAGACTTCTTTTGCTTTTATCTTATCGTACCATTTCTTCCTTATAGATTATTATGATTTGAGTATTTGTTCATTATTGTCACCTTGTCCACCTTATGGAGTTGAGATATCGTTGATATGTTGAGTTATATTATTGTATGTAAACTAAAATAGGCATATTAATAAGTACTAGAGGAAATAGAAATTTATCACTTGTAAATAATAATCTAGATCAATATATAAACTAATTATTTGGTTACTAGGTTAATACAAAACCCTCATTTGACTAAAATAAATGAATAAGTTAAGTAAATATAAATACTTCAAATAATAATAAGAAAATAAAGTATTTAGCAAAAATTAATAAAACATAAATAAATAAATAAATAAATAAGTTTAATATAATATAAGCATGAGATTTTTACTTAATAGTTAAACAAACCTTAAAAATCTAATAAACAGATAAGAATAATATTGTTCAAACAAGAAAAGCAAAATCTCCATGTATATATCTTAATCTCTAACTCACCTTGACTTATGTATGTAAGGATAGAGGAGCACATGACCATCTCTCATGATTCTCTCTCTCCCTATCTCTCGTATATAATAAAATTTTCTCTCTCTTATCCGCCCCATATAAGAGGCCAACTCTTTCAATGCTTTAAACCTCTCCACCCTAATTCACCATTAACGAAACCATCCATGTGGCTTACTAATCTATAAAAACATCTCATGTGCCACGCCATGGCTTTGCTACCGCAGACGTCGCGTAGCTCCTGCGAGCAACCTGCTATCACCACCTCCTATCCCACCTACACGATCGGCCGAGCTTGCTCGTGTCACGTCCCAGTCCCAAAATACATAGGACTAGGACACGTAAGCATGCCAGCCGTATGGATATGGCAACTCCAATATATGGAAACCAAAATCCACACGTATACTGTAATATAAAAATCAATCCACAAGTGGTATAAACATATGTCACAAGTCATAGGGTACAATCTAAATCTCATCCACAGAAAATCAATATAAATGAATAACTAGGATCTATATAACTAGATCTCAATATAAGTATCTAAGGGTGATGGTTGGATGGAAACAAATCCACTACCAACTCGAATGGAAAAGTAAATATAATATAAGTAAAACACAACAAACACAATATAAGAATACCAGCTATCAATCACGGCTCGAAGAGAAGACACCCTCGAATCATATATAACCATCCAAATCTGCGCTCCTGCAAATACTCAAGAACAGATACACCTGGCAGGGGACCAGGTCCTCAGAGGGACGTAACAAGATACAGAAAAGCGAGCCAACTTGAATACAGTAAACATGCATATAATTTAAAAATAAATAAGTATGCTGTACAAGACAATCTATATGAATGCAAATGAGGACAACTGTTCGACGTATGGGCATGGGTAGGCTACTCGATCTACCTCACAACTCACACAAACGTCAATGGACATCAGAAATCGATATACCGCGAGGGTAGCGACCAGCGAGACTCCAGAAATTGACATACCACGGGGGTAGCGACCAGCGCGACACACGCCCGTAGTGCGAACTATATACTACGGTTTACCAAAGTGGTTAAAAGTCTATACGTCTAATGATTGTCCTCTATGATACTACGTGTCAAGTGTGTGTCAACATATCTAATATATAGTAATGACTGAAAGAAACTACACATGCAATAAATAAAAATGCAATAAATATACAGAAATATACTAAGCATGCAAAATACTGTAAGCAATTTGGCAAGGTATCTTGCCTGGTAAGAAAGCTGCAAGGTGTACTGTCTAGAAGTCAAACGCACAAGATCAAAAGCTATGGCCGTAGAACAAATGTCTCCGGATGCTGAAATAAATATCACCAACGTTCCTAGAATAAGCAAAATAGCTAAAAAGCACTTCCCTTTCGTCCAATTTGGACACAGGGGCAAAATCATAATTTTGGGTAAAAGTAGGGTCCACGTGTGGCCCACTTTGTACCGAAAAGTGTGCCAAGGATAACAGTCTCTAAATAGGATAAACTATAGGTCAAACAACTCTAAATGTCAATACGAACCCAACGGTATGTCCAAATGTGGATTCCGATGGGCCGAACACAATTTTGTCCAAAAAGTCAACTGTGGGGCCCGCCAATTGGCGACTTGGTCAACCGTCTCAGAATTGCGTGAAAATTGGGTCACAGGACCAGCGCGTTACCACGAGTCCAGTGGCACAAATTTCGTCACAATCTGACAAGCGTGCACAAAATGCGTGCGACTTCCACAAAAGTTGTGATACGGGATGTGTCCGCGGATACGGGCTGATTCCGGCGCGCACACGCGTCCGAATCAGTTTCCACAAATTTTTATGTGTCCGGTTACGCTGCGCGCACAGTTCGGTATACTTGGTACACGGCGGGGCGATCCCGTTTGGCGGGACGCGCTCCGTTTTACAACTTTTAGAAATCTGGAAAAAGTGGGCTCGCGGAGATTTATGACAAATTTAATTCTGTCCACAGCAGTTAATAATCTAGGGTTATTTAACAAAAATTAAACTAGGTCAAGTGGTCTACGCATACAAAAAAGAATCACCGAATTCGGATCTCTGTGGTGGGAGATACGAACTCGGCAACATGGGTTGTCATCGCAGTTTTCTGCGATCCCAGAATTGGGTCTGCTTGCGCCAACTTGGGCGCTATTTTCGCCTATGGGTACACATTGTTTGAGGTCTACTATTATACAGATATGGAAGAGGGTTAAGGGGTGAGCATAGCGGTGAAGACAGAATGACGTTTGGTTGAGCGAGTCGACGAAAAACAACTCCGAAACGCAGGTACCTCGTGTGGAAATCTGCAGTGCGCAGGGTCGCGGTCGTCGGGATTGGTTTGGACGGCCTGGCGGGGTTCTCTGGCTGCGGTGGCGGCTCTTTCTAGGTCTAGATGAGAAGAGAGAGGGTCTGGAGGTTTTAGGTTTAGGGTTTACAAAAATAAAATATATATATATATATATATATATATATATATATATATATATATGAATTTATGAAAGGGAGAGAGAGAGGAATTTGGTCGCGGGTCCGCAGGGGGGGTCGGGTCTGCTAGTGGGCGTTGGCTTTGGTTTAGGAAAAGTGGTTTGTTGAAACTTTTGTTGGAATGGTATTGCTCACATTTGCTAGTTTACTTAAGTTGGAATAGAATTGTTTACTGAAGGTTTCCTAGTAAGTGCTTTAAGTTATTAGTATTATTAGTATAGTTATTATTATTAGTTTTATTAGTTTATTAATACTTTCTTTTCCTTTCTTTTCTTTTCCTTTTTCTTTTTAAAATATATATATACATATATATATTTGTATATATATATATATATATATATATATATATATATATATATATATATATATATACTCATAAGAAAATTTATAGATTAGAATAATGCACACCGTTAAGCTAGCAACTGCTCAAGGGGTCTCCTACATGAAATAAATTTCAAAAAATTCCTAATGGTCCCATAAATCCTCTAAGTGCCCGAACACCTAAAATAAAAATTATTAAAAATCTATTTCTCCTATTTAGCCACTAATTACTACAATTAAATTAATAATTAATAAAAAATGGTATATTCGATTTCTAGGAATAGGGGTTTTACATTCTACCCAACTTATAAAAATTTCGTCCTCGAAATTAAAATTAAGCCGCGGTAGAAAGTCAAAGGTGGTATAAGATTTGTATTTGTTTAAAATACAAGGCTAGGTTTAAAGGGGTGGACGATGTTGCGTGTTGCACATCCTGAAAAATTATGGGAAAATCCACATGAGCAAAAAAAATAGGTTTCTTCATGTGTCATGTCCAATGGTGTGGACACCTTAATGCTCCTTTGCATAAAAGCGCCCAAAAATTGGAAAATTGCACAAAGATAAGAATTGGATGATAGGCACGTCTAGGATAAGGGTGTAGAATTTGTAGGAAGGCAGTGACTAGTGTAATGCTCCAATTATCGGAGCACGGTAAGGTGCGCTAAGTGATACAATATTACAAAATTAAATAAAAAATACCGTGTTCTATTTTTACTGGATTCAATCTAGCCTTAGGCTCACTATCTAATCCAAGTAGGTCTAATTTTGGGTGAGGGATTCACAATCTACCGAACTTAAAATTTATCCATCTATTACCTAAGGCTATACATCTAGGAAAACTATTCCTCAATTATTTAGTCATGTTATTCAATCCTCAAAGTTTTAACACCAAACATATCACCTATGATATGCCCTTAATCAATTATAAAAGAGAGTTACTAAGTCATGTGATTAGCTCTATGGGGTATATCTAGTACTATTAGTGTGTCAACTTATACCAAGCACGAGGTTTCGTCTTTCCGAAATACGGGAAGACGGAGAGCAATAATAAAGAATTCAAGGTGAAGGTGACAGAATACAAGTATGAGGTTCAAAGAGATTAAAGAATTCGAAAAGAGAGTTGTCATGACGGTTGTGAATTGAAATCCTATTTTTGGTAACTTCCTATTTACATGATCGTATCAGTACAGTTATGTAACCGATACGATATGTCAGACATGTCTAGGGGCAAGTATATCCGTCTACTACCATAAATCTTAATCCACGTAAAGTAGTCATGCGAAGAGCGAACCAAGCGCACTAAGGTTAGCTAGACCTTAATACCCCGATTCTGATTAGGCAATTGTATCATTGTGTGCACCCAATAATACATATGCCATGAGCAAGCTCGATAAAAGAATAAGCTTGTAAAAACTAGGCTATAATAGCAGCATAAGTCAAGGTAGTACAGCAAACATAAATACGCTGGATTATGATGAAAGAAGGTGCATAACAATTCAAGTTCACAAAACATAAGACTCCATAATCTCTATAGTGGTCATACTGAATCCTTGTCTAAGTCGATAGTCGACCAAATAGGGATATGGGCTTCTAAGCTCTACAGTCTGATGAAACATTATCTTCTTATGCTAGCACACGGTTAATATCATTCAGCTACACTTCAATAATAGGGAAAAGACTATGTGATACTTAGGTTATGAGGTATGCTACCCAACTTATAACAATAAACTAATACTATAATTGCCTTAAGGATACCGTAGAAACTCCTGTAAGGTCTACGGGAAGGGGTCTTGGTACTTATTAGGGTATCCTCTTACATTACATAGGTCATGGTCGTACTAAGTCTTAGTCTTAGTGCAAGTGTCAATAGTAAGAACGGAACAGTTACTGGCCTTCCAGGGGAAAAGGGGATATAACTCGTATCGAGGTGGGGGTACATGTTACGTAATTTAAAACTAAGAGATAAGCACCAGGTCTCAATCTACAAGAATAGTTTAAACCATCAAGTTCTAACTACTAAGCACACAATTCAAAAATTCAAGAGTAACAACCAAAATCCTAGCAAGCTATATATATCCTATCATAGAATAAATCACCTGGCCTACAATCAGAAGTGTCAGATAGCACGAGTTAAAAGATGAAGAGTAGAAGAACAAAATTTAGTCGTCGCGCAATTAGCGAGCGCTAAGAGTTCAGAGGAACAAGTCATAAAACTAATATGGAAAGACTCTGGACAATGTCATGGTTTCCTAAGGAAAGATTATATGGTAATCTCTGTGTTCGAGGTATGTTCCAGAAAATGTTATATTCATTCCCTTTGGCCTCCTAGGTGTTGTCTACTAATAATAAGACAATGATCTAAGTTTATAGTTCTAATATTATCTCACCATAAGAGTTAGGTCCAGCCCTAATATTTAACCTTGGATTTCTATTGGTTCCTCAATACTAGGGTCAAACACTATGGTCAAACTTCTAACTAACTCTAGTAGTGTCTATACTACTCTCAAGTCCTCATAATACATCAAGGGGTATTGGTAAACCAATCTATAGATAAGGAATTCTAGGGTTCACTAGATATTCTAAACTTAGTGGTGTGTCTATATTCTCGTTGTATTCTTAATAGGTGTGCTACCATAATTATCATCCTAATAATAGGGGTTCCTATATTCTAGCAGAAGGCTATTCTCAAAGAACTATTAGGGAAGTATAGGAATCAAGCAGGATACAATTATTCAGATAGAATAGATTGGAAGGAGAGCAAATCATAGTCAATTGTGGATGAGATCCTATACTCTATTCCTAGGTGCAGGCTTGTTCGGTACAATAATGTAACCGAGACAATATACTCTCGACCTGCATGGACCACCACAAAAATATGTCACGCCCCAGTCCCAAAATACATAGGACTAGGACACGTAAGCATGCCAGCCGTATGGATATGGCAACTCCAATATATGGAAACCAAAATCCACACGTACGCTGTAATATAAAAATCAATCCACAAGTGGTATAAATATATGTCACAAGTCATAGGGTACAATCTAAATCTCATTCACAGAAAATCAATATAAATAAATAACTAGCATCTATATAACTAGATCTCAATATAAGTATCTAAGGATGATGGTTGGATGGAAACAAATCCACTACCAACTCGAATAGAAAAGTAAATATAATATAAGTACAACACAACAAACACAATATAAGAATTCCAGCTATCAATCACGGCTCGAAGAGAAGACACCCTCGAATCATATATAACCATCCAAATCTGCGCTCCTGCAAATACTCAAGAACAGATATACCTGGCAGGGGACCAGGTCCTCAGAGGGACGTAACAAGATACAGAAAAGCGAGCCAACTTGAATACAGTAAACATGCATATAATTTAAAAATAAATAAGTACGCTGTACAAGACAATCTATATGAATGCAAATGAGGATAACTGTTCGACGTATGGGCAAGGGTAGGCTACTCGATCTACCTCATAACTCACACACACGTCAATGGACATCAGAAATCGACATACAGTGGGGGTAGCGACCAGCGAGACTCCAGAAATCGACATACCGCGGGGGTAGCGACCAGCACGACATACGCCCGTAGTGCAAACTATATACTACGGTTTACCAGAGTGGTTAAAAGCCCATACGCCTAATGATTGTCCTCTATGATACTAAGTGTCAAGTGTGTATCAACATATCTAATATATAGTAATGACTGAAAGAAACTACACATGCAATAAATAGAAATGCAATAAATATACAGAAATATACTAAGCATGCAAAATACTGTAAGCAATTTGGCAAGGTATCTTGCCTGGTAAGAAAGCTGCAAGGTGTACTGTCTAGAAGTCAAATGCGCAGGATCAAAAGCTTTGGCCGCAGAACAAATATCTCTGGATGCTGAAATAAATATCACCAACGTTTCCAGAATAAGCAAAATAGCTAAAAAGTACTTCCTTTTCGTCCAATTTGGACACAGGGGCAAAACCGTAATTTCGGATAAAAGTGGGGTCTACGTGTGGCCCACTTTGCACCGAAAAGTGTGCCAAGGATAACAGTCTCTAAATATGATAAACTATATGTCAAACAACTCTAAATGTCAATACGAATCCAACGGTATGTCCAAATGTGGATTCCGATGGGCCGAACACAATTTTGTCCAAAAAGTCAACTGTTGGGCCCGCCAATTGGCGACTTGGTCAACCGTCTCAGAATTGCGTGAAAATTGGGTCACAGGACCAGCGCGTTACCATGAGTCTAGTGGCACAAGTTTCGTCGCAATCTGACAAGCGTGCACAAAATGCGTCCGACTTCTACAAAAGTTGCGACACCGGATGTGTCCGCGGATACGGGCTAATTCCGGCGCGCACACCCGTCCGAATCAGTTTTCACGAATTTTTACGTGTCCGGTTATGCTGCTCGCACCGTTTGGTACACTTGGTACACGGCGGGGTGGTCCCGTTTGGCGGGGCGCGCTCCGTTTCACAACTTTTAGAAATCTGGAAAAAGTGGGTTCGCGGAGATTTGTGACAAATTTAATTCTTTCCACAGCAGTTAATAATCTAGGATTATTTAACAAAAATTAAACTAGGTCAAGTGTTCTACGCATACCAAAAAGAATTACCGAATTCGGATCTCTGTGGTGGGAGATACGAACTCGGCAACAGGGGTTGTCACCGCAGTTTTCTGCGATCCCAGAATTGGGTCTGCTTGCGCCAACTTGGGCACTGTTTTCGCCTACGGGTTACAAGTTGTTTGAGGTTTTCTATCATACAGATATGGAAGAGGGTTAAGGGGTGAGCATACCGGTGAAGACGGAACGACGTTTGGTTGAGCGAGTCGACGGAAAACAACTCCGGAACGCAGGTACCTCGTGTGGGAATCTGCAGTGCGCGGGGTCGCGGTCGTCGGGATTGGTTTGGACGGCCTGGCGGGGTTCTCTGGCTGCGGTGGTGGCTCTTTCTAGGTCTAGATGAGAAGAGGGAGGGTGTGGAGGTTTTAGGTTTAGGGTTTACAAAAATAATATATATATATATATATATATATATATAAATTTATGAAAGGGAGAGAGAGAGGAGTTTGGTCGTGAGTCCGCAGGGGGGGTCGGGTCTGCTAGTGGGCGTTGGCTTTGGTTTAGGAAAAGTGGTTTGTTGAAACTTTTGTTGGAATGGTATTGCTCACGTTTGCTAGTTTACTTAAGTTGGAATAGAATTGTTTACTGGAGGTTTCCTAGTAAGTGCTTTAAGTTATTAGTATTATTAGTATAGTTATTATTATTAGTTTTATTAGTTTATTAATACTTTCTTTTCTTTTCCTTTTTTTTTAAATATATATATACATATATATTTGTATATATATATATATATATATATATATATATATATATATATATATATATATACTCATAAGAAAATTTATAGATTATAATAATGCACACTGTTAAGCTAGCAACTGCTCAAGGGGTCTCCTACATGAAATAAATTTCGAAAAATTTCTAATGGTCCCATAAATCCTCTAAGTGCCCGAACACCTAAAATAAAAATTATTAAAAATCTATTTCTCCTATTTAGCAACTAATTACTATAATTAATAATTAATAAAAAAATTTGGTATATTCTATTTCTAGGAATAGGGGTTTTACAGCTCGAGCAAGTTTTCCAACAGCGACAACGTGGTCCCGAGCCATGTCGAACCGTAGGTAATATTTGTTTCCGCTCTTCTTCATGTTGGTTTTGTTTTTCTTCAAAAACTCAAATTCCTCTTCCTTTCTTTAGTCCCACATCGGATGCACCAAAGCCTTCTTGTTTACATATATTAGTTTCTCTCCTTTGCTCTATTAAGTTGTTGTGTGGGGAACCCCTTGGGCCACACGCGCGCGCCGCCGCTGTGCGGCAAAGAGAACCCGGTAGTCAGGGGGTTTTACCACTAGGAGCTTCCGAGAAACGTCTGCACATAGACCTCGGATAAACTCTTAGGGCAGTGCTTCGTGCACGACTTCCCCGGAGGCCGGTAACAATTTTATTTTTGGGTTTCCTTGTTCTCTGAAAAATATTATATATTATATTTATATTATAAATACGGTCAACAATCTAAGAGTTTATCGTTTTTAGCTACTGTTTCTCATTTTCAAAACATATTTCTGTCTACTGCTGCTTATTACAACAAGAACAAATTGTGATTACTGTAGCTACATATATAAAATTTTTGTTTTACAAACAAAAGAACAAAACGAATTACTTGTCACCAAATATAAAAGCATATCTGTTAAACACTAGCATATTTGATTGTTAGCGAATTATTTATAACCTCCTAATATACTATAGCACACATTTTGCTACATACCAAATAAACTATACTGCTGTCATTCTAAATAAATACTTGTCAAAATTGATTCTTAATTGCTGATAGCACATTACTTGCTGTTAAAATAGTATTGTAGCAATTTAGTACTTATTAATTGTTGGTAGCAAACTGATATAAATATAAAGTTAACTGTAGCAAGTTTAATTTTTAATTGTATTGCCAAAGCAAGTTTATTATTTATTTTGTTTATAGGCATACTTGGTTGTGTATTAACATAACAAATTATGTTCTTGGCTCACTCTATTTGACATGTTGTTAATTCTAATTCCTTTAAACAATTTAAGTCAAAATAAATAGTTAAACTGAAACTGCAAATCTCTTTGAGTCTGGATTCTAAAAGTAAAGATCAATTTGGGAACAAGCCGAAAGGGTCCTTCTGTCAACCGGGTGTAAATAGCCCTAAGCGATA
Source organism: Iris macrosiphon (assembly GCA_036927795.1). NCBI lineage: Eukaryota > Viridiplantae > Streptophyta > Magnoliopsida > Asparagales > Iridaceae > Iris > Iris macrosiphon. Next base: position 63,443,412 of record JAYESA010000014.1, read on the forward strand.
CGGTATTTAAGTGTCTTCGGACTACCGCTAGCTGAGAACCGGCCCCTACAGCTAACTCAAATCAATCTACACTTAATAGACTCAAGATTTTAAGACTTATTAGCAAAAATCACTTGAACTATTATTCTAAATTATTGGACATTGTTATTGAGTAATTTCGTATCTTTCAGACTTTCCTCATTTGCAACCATGACTGCCAAGGATGAGACTTTTACTGCTAAACCTGCAAAATTCAACGGGACTTTCTTTAAGAGATGGCAAAGTCAGATGAAATTTTGGCTCACTATCTTAGGATTAATCTCAGCCATTGATGGTTCCACACCAATCACAAATGACTCTGATGACACTGAGTCTGACATAGGTATATCCAAGTCCTCTGGTTCTTCTAGACCCAAGACCCCTAAGGAAATAGACTACCATTGCTTCCATAGAATTCTAAGTGCTTTGTCTGAATCTCTATATGACATATTCTTCGAATACAAAAGTGCAAAAGAACTTTGGGATGCCCTAGAAGATGAATATAGCTGTGAGGATGCTGGAATTGAAAGATTCAATTCCTTCTCATTCAACAGATACTTTATGGTAGATAACAAACCTATAAATGACCAAATACATGAATTCCAAGAATACCTTAGGCATATTCAAGCCAAAGGCACTTTCTTCTCTACTGAGTATAAAATAGCCTGCTTAATAGACAAGCTTCCTCCTTCTTGGTCTGATGTCAATAAAGACCTCATTCATACTCAGGGTGACCTTACCTTTGCTCAAGTCCTAAAGAAAATTAGAACAGAAGAACAAATTAGGCTAAGGTCTAACCCTAAGTCCGAGTCTAAAGCTAAGGTAAACCTTGTAGAATCCCAAGGTAAACCCAAGCCTCATCATCACCACAAACCAAAAAGGAACCTCTTCAAGAAGAAGCAGAACTCTCAGCCTCACCACCAAAACCATCACCACAATAAACCAAGAACCTTTGGTCAAACTCAGGATCAGAAGAGATTTTGTTTTGTGTGTGGTAAAATAAACCATATAGCCACCAACTGTTTCCATAGGAAGAAGGAAGCTGTCCAGACCTCTTTCAAAGAAAAACGTCCTACAAAACCAGAAGCAAACATGCTTCTCAACAGCTCTTCTAGTTCCTTCAGGTCTGTAAGCTATCAACCCTTAGTCAACATTTCTTACCATTCTGACAATTGGTGGTTGGATTCTGGAGCTAATATTCATGTTTCCTTTGATCGCTCCTATTTTTCAAACTATCAGGAATCAGGTGGAGGAGGTGTAACTCTAGGAGATGGCTCAGCGGCACAGATTAGAGGAAGAGGAAGAATAGATCTAAAGATGACATCAGGAAAAACTCTGACTCTTCATGATGTGTTACATGTGCCATATATCAGAAAAAATTTAGTTAGTGGGTCTCTCCTTGTAGCTTTAGGGTACAAGATTGTTATGGAAGCAAATAAAGTAGTTTTTTCTAAGAATGACTCTTTTATTGGAAAGGGTTTTGTAAGAGATGGTCTTTTTATTTTGAGTACCGTGAATAAAATTTCTGATCCTTCCTTTGTTGTTTCAAATGTAGAATCCTCAAATGTATGGCACAGTAGATTAGGTCATGTGAATCTAGGTTCCCTAAAAAGGATGATGAACTTAGATCTTATTCCTAAGACTCCAATAGATGATAAACACAAGTGTGAGATATGTGTTCAAGCTAAACATACTAGGCTACCTTTCAAATCTGTAGAAAGAAACTCTGACCTTCTAGAGCTTATTCATAGTGATGTGTGTGACTCAAATAGGGTTTTGACCCGAGGTGGTAGAAAATACTTTGTTACCTTTATAGATGATCATTCAAAGTATTGTTATACATATCTACTAAAAATCAAAGATGAAGTTCTAGATAGATTTAAGGTCTATAAATCTGAAGCTGAGAACCAGTTAGAGAGAAAGATTAAGATTCTTAGATCAGATCGTGGTGGAGAGTATACATCAAATGATATGACCAATTTTTGTGAAGAACACAGAATAATCCATGAGGTAACTGTTCCTTATTCACCACAGTCCAACGGAGTTGCTGAAAGAAAGAATCGCACTCTGTTAGACATGGTGAATGCCATGCTCCTCAGCTCAGGTGCTCCTGATAATTTGTGGGGAGAAGCATTATTATCGGCCTGTTACATCCTTAATAGGATCCCTAGTAAGTCTAATGATAAGACTCTCTATGAATTATGGAAAGGTAGAGCTCCTAGGATCTATTATCTCAAAGTTTGGGGATGTCTGACTAAAGTAGGAATTTCTGAACCTAAAATGAGAAAGATTGGACCTAAGACTGTAGATGCTGTATTCATAGGATATGCCCTAGATAGCAATGCCAATAGATTTCTTGTTACTTACTCAGAAGTAAATGAAATCTCTAACAATACTATTATAGAAGCAAGAGATGCAGTTTACTTTGAGAATATATATCCTTTTAAAGATAGAATTTCTCCCTCTCCCTTCAATCTCTCTCTTACTCCGTCCACCAGCTCTTATGTTCAAATATCTAGTTCACAACCCGAACAAAATATAGAACCTAGAAGGAGTAAAAGAGAAAGAATTAAAAAGAACTTAGGAGAAGGTTTCTTCACTTTTCTAATAGAGGGTGATCCCTCAACTTATGAAGAAGCAATATCTTCTCCTGATGCCCCTTTTTGGAAAGAAGCCATTAACAGTGAGTATAACTCCATCATGGAGAACAATACTTGGTTTCTAGCAGACCTACCTTCAGGTAGTAAACCCATAGGTTGTAAGTGGATATTTAAAAAGAAACTTAGAGCCGATGGTACCATAGAGAAATACAAGGCTAGATTAGTAGCCAAAGGCTTTACCCAGAAAAAGGGATTAGATTATTTTGATACATACTCACCTGTAGCTAGGATCACCTCTATCAGAACCCTTCTAGCCTTAGCATACATTCATAATATGCTAATCCATCAAATGGATGTCAAGACAACATTTCTAAATGGGGACCTAGAGGAAGAAATCTACATGGAGCAACCTGAAGGTTTTATTACTAAAGGCCAAGAATATAAAGTTTGCAGATTAGTTAAATCTCTTTATGGTCTAAAGCAGGATCCCAAACAATGGCACAACAAATTTGACATAATCATCTCAGAATATGGTTTCGTGGCAAATGAGTATGACAAATGTATATACTCCAAAATTTTAGATGAAAGTTGTATCATCCTATGTTTGTAACATCCTTATTTTTGGATCATCACTAGAATTGATTACTAAAACCAAAGACTATTTATCCAGCCAGTTTGATATGAAAGATCTAGGTGAAGCAAACTTGATTCTAGGCATGCAACTGTCCAAACACAAGGAGGGCTATACTCTATCCTTAGCACACTCTATCGAGAAAATGCTAAGAAAATTTGAGTTTTTTGATAAGAAACCTGCCCTTACTCCTTATGACAGTAGTATTGTTCTAAAGAAGAATGAGGGCTCTCCTATGGAACAACATAGATATTCTCAGATGATAGGTTCTCTCATGTATATATCAAACAGGACCAGACCTGATATTGCATTTGCCATTGGGAGACTAAGTAGATATACTAGTAACCCAAATCAGTTACACTGGATAGCGTTAGAAAGAGTATTTAGATATCTTAGGGGTACTCTAGATTATATGTTGCACTATACTAGATACCCTGATATCATAGAAGGTTATTCAGACGCAAACTGGGTAACGGACTCGCATGATGTAAAATCTACTACTGGATATGTTTTCACTCTAGGAGGAGCTGCAATCTCCTGGGGCTCATGTAAACAAACTATCATTGCTAGAAGTATAATGGACTCTGAAATGATAGCCTTAGACACTACATGCACAGAAGCCGAATGGCTAAGAAACCTTATTATGCATATACCTGTTTCTATTAATCCTGTTCCTGCAATTTGTATAAACTGTGATAATAAATCTGTTATGGAACTACTAAAGCATGATTCTGTGAATGCTAAATGAACAGGCACCTGTAGCTGCGCTTCAAGTCTATAAAGAGCCTATTGGGCAAATATGTGGTTCTTGACTATATAAAGTCAGAAAAGAATCTTGCAGACCACTTGACGAAGGGTCTGTCTAGGACTTTGATCCTAGAATCATCGAGGGGGATGGGGTTAAGCCCATAAGTAAAGTCACCAGCAGTGGCAACCCAACCGAGTCTGACTGGAGATCCCAAGAAGCCGGTTCAATGGGTAGGAACAAGCTGGACTTAGGTGACTTTTATGGAACACTGACCCGAGATTAAAATCTCATCATATAATGCCCAAGTGGCTGTACATGCGTACTATGATTCCCCATCCCTATGATGACAGTGTTCCTGTGTGATATAGTTAGGATGAGATTAAACTCTTAATAGGTCCAAGCTGTAATGCTAGGTTGATTCATATCACCAACCATTAAGGACTTACCTATATAAGAGGTCGTGAAGGCCGCGACTATGGGACAGGGCGATCCCAGACAACTCTCATGAATGTGGAAAGTGCGCATGGCCATTTAAAAGCGCCACCCGATAGACCAAGGACCTCTAGCGTACTATGTGTGCTATTTTTCTAAATCTGGTTAAAGAAGTCTGATTCAAGGCATATTCCATCAAGCACTTCTTCAGATTAAGGCAATAGTCACTACGTGAGATTCAAGGCTGTAGTCCATCTCATCTATGCATAGTATTTTACTGCCCAGATGCTCTCTCTCTATTTACTTCACTCTTATCTCTGTTTCGGAACTTGACTTTTTGGGGGGGGATTGTTGGTTTTGTTTTTCTTCAAAAACTCAAATTCCTCTTCCTTTCTTTAGTCCCACATCGGATGCACCAAAGCCTTCATTGTGTACATATATTAGTTTCTCTCCTTTGCTCTATTAAGTTGTTGTGTGGGGAACCCTAAAATTGCGGGCATAACGGGTGCAGGTACGCGCCCACATCTGCGGGCGCCGAATGCCGATCCGATTTCCTCTTCGGGTTGGGCTGGGACCCTAAAATTCTTTTTGCTCCTCTTCTTTTTTTGAACCGTTCAAATTTTGAATGTTGGGACACTGTCCAGATTCATTGAACCTTGCCTTGCCACAGCTCATTTTTGACAGCATTTATCCCACGTTTTATTCATTACTTAATGGCCTGTTTATGAGCCATTAAGTACCTGTCTATGGCCAGATTCATTGAACCTTGCCACAGCTCCAGCCTATTTATTTGGTCTCCTTCTCCTTCATTTGATACAGAAAATAATCATACGTCCAAACTCTCTTTCACTCCACTCTCAAACGACATTCTGATCTCCAAATCCTTGCTCTGGGCAGAGCTAAGTTCGGTCTCTCTCTCCGAGTCGTGTGCGGCAAAGAGAACCCGGTAGTCAGGAGGTTTTACCACTAGGAGCTTCCGAGAAACGTCTGCACATAGACCTCGGATAAACTCTTAGGGCAGTGCTTCGTGCACGACTTCCCCGAAGGCCGGTAACAATTTTATTTTTGGGTTTCCTTGTTCTCTGAAAAATATTATATATTATATTTATATTATAAATACGGTCAACACTTCATGTCTATAGATTATAGGTTGTTTAATATGGAGATAGGGATGAAGAAAAGTAGTAGTAACACAACGTAGAAAAAAAGTATAGAAAGAATATAAGAAGAATAGTTTGGCTCCACTGTTACTATAGCTTTTAAGAGAACTTTTGCAAAACCCCTTCCTTAGTGCTTATAGTTCTCTCTGAGTAATAATAATAAATAAAAATGTGTTCTTATGGATGTCAACTCATGAAGACTTCTTTTTGTGTAAGCTTATTAGAATAATAAATACTGAAGACTATTCTTCAAGACTAGAATTAGTAATCTTACTAATTTAACCTTTACAAACATGAAATTACAATTTTGTATGTATAATAACTTAATGAGCATTAAGTACCATAATGAGTAGTAGAAATTTAAGATTAATTATAATACTTTAGACAACATATAAAAAGACTCAAAAATAGATAAATTCATAACAATAAAAATAATTTATAGTTAGTTGTTAATATATACAACTAGGAAATAACAATTCTTGAACAAATTATTTAGGATAGTTGGACAATCGAGACGTAGAGTTTGCGTCGGTGTAAAGACTCGGACAATCAAAAGACAAGATACCTTTCCAACTCTTATACAGTATTTGTATGCTTTCCATTCCAGTTATTATTTTCTTGTCGTATATAGTTTCTTGATGCTCTTTGTCATATTTAATTTGTCGCATGCTGCTCTACACTTATTTTCTCATTTTATGTGCACGTATATTTTTTGTCTTCCATATATGCTGCTCATCTCTACTTTTTCATCACGTATTTGATATATGATCCACCTTGTGTACATGACATGACGTGATACTGCGTCCCATATTACTTGTTCTTGACTTGACTTGACTAGGAGTGGCCTGACTTGACTTGAGTATAACTTGACCATTCTTGATTGGGAGTTCTTGCATAGAACTATAATTAAGATTGACTTGACCCTTGTAGAGGAGATTGATACTAGGATTGGCTACTTGACTATTCTCGATTGGGAGTTACTTGCATTGAACTACAATTGAGATTTTCTATAGATTGGCAGACCTTGCATTGGTTAAACTCTGTAGAAATATTTGATTTATTGTTAGCCATGTCTAGCATCATTTTTCTCTATGGCATGCCACTGTCTTAGATGTAGTACTTTCTTGTGTATTAGTTGTTTCTTTCGTGTTTACTTTCTTGTCTCTCTTGCTTGTTTATTATTGTACTTTTTTTGGCTCGCATGTTGTATCTTGTTACGTCCCACTGAGGACTTGGATTTGTTCTCCATAGTGCAGGATTACCCGGAGTCCTACGGATAGGCACCAGACGAGGGTACAGTCACATTTCATGACTCTACCATCGCTTAGTTTATTTTTAGCAAATAACTTTGATTTAATTTTTTGTCATCATCTTTACATCTACTAGTAATAGATTTGTCTCCATCGGATGTCTTTTGAATTTTTGATGAAATTAATCTGTGTATTCACATTCATCTTTATCCATTATTATATTTATTTTCTGTCGACTAATTCTGCTGATATAGCCTAGTTTTGATAGACTTATATCAGTTTTCGAGTCTATTCGAACATATATGTTAGTGGGCTGTAGACCATGAAACATATTGTTCGGTCTTGATATTTTTTCTTTATGTGGATTGAGATATAGTTGACTTGTCATGCTAGATATGATATTATAGTATAGACAAGCTTATACGTATTTGAGTTGGGCTGGAGTCCACTTGATACGTAGCTGGCATGTTACGTACTCCTAGTCCAATATATTTTGGTACTGTGGCATGACATTGTGTGATATTGATAGTTAGTCATTATTGTCATAGACAGCATTCTACGTCGTTGTTACGGCATAGGATGGACGTTGCCACGTTCTCATGCCCCGATCATCCGGGTGTGGGTCGTGACAATAGTACAGTACCTACAAATCAGGTCTATGTGTATGTTTATGTAGTGTGAAAGTTGCATATAGGGGTGAGCAATTCTCGGTTTTCAAACTGAAACTGACCCGAAATTGCAATTCGGGTCGGCTATGAATGAATCGAGTCAGTTTGGTTTATAATAGTGAAAACCGACTTAATTTGGTTCGGATCGCAGCTCCAGGATTCGGTCCCTGACCTGACCCGAAAAATCAAATTTATTTTATGTTATCTTTACCCCCATCTCCTTATATAAACCAAAATTTATAAACCTAAACTCTCTTTTTCTCTCAATTATGCCTCCTCTTCTTCTGTACCTCTCCCGAAGAAATCCCTAAAAACCTAAACTTCACTGTATATTAAAAAAATAAACCCAAATCAGTCCTGCTCTCCCCCCCCCCCCCCCCCCCCCCCCCCCCCCCCCCCCTCTCTCTCTCTCTCTCTCTCTCTCTCTCTCTCTTATTTGAATAAAATAAATGAATAAGTTTAATATAATATAAGCATGAGATTTTTACTAAAGAGAATAGTTAAACAAACCTTAAAAATCTAATAAACGGATAAGAATAATATTGTTCAAACAAGAAAAGAAAAATCACCATGTATATATCTTAATCTCTAACTCACCTTGACTTATGTAAGTAAGGATAGAGGAACACATGACCATCTCTCATGATTCTCTCTCCCAATCTCTCGTATATAATAAAAGCTTCTCTCTCTTATCCGCCCCATATAAGAGGCCAACTCTTTCAATGCTTCAAACCTCTCCACCCCTAATTCACCATTAACCAAACCATCCCTGCGGCTAGCTAATCTATAAAAATATCTCATGTGCCATGCCATGGCTTTGCTACCGTGGACGTCGCATAGCTCATGCGAGCAACCCGCTGTCACCACATCCCATCCCGCCTACATTATCGGCCGAGCTTGCTAGAGCAAGTTTTCCAACCGCGACCGCGTAGTCCCGAGCCATGCCAAACAATAGCTAATATTTGTTTCCTGTCTTCTTCATGTCTATATATTATAGGTTGTTTAATATGGAGATAGGGATGAAGAACAGTAGTAGTAACACAACGTAGAAAAAAAAGTATAGAAAGAATATAAGAAGAATAGTTTGGCTCCACTGTTAGTATAGCTTTTAAGAGAACTTTTGCAAAACCCCTTTCTTAGTGCTTATGGTTCTCTCTGAGTAATAATAATAAATAAAAATGTGTTGTCATGGATGTTAACTCATAAAGGCTTCTTTTTGTGTAAGCCTATTAGAATAATAAATACTAAAGGCTATTCTTCAAGACTAGAATTAGTAATCTTACTAATTTAACCTTTACAAACATGAAATTACAATTTTGTATGTATAATAACTTAATGAGCATTAACTACCAAAATTAGTAGTAGAAATATAAGATTAATTATAATACTTTAGACAATATATAAAAAGATTCAAAAATAAATAAATTTATATCAATAATAATAATTTATAGTTAGTTGTTAATATATACAACTAGGAAATAACAATTTTTGAACAAATTATTTAGGACAGTTGGACAATCGAGACGCGAACTTTGCCTCGGTGTACAGACTTGGACAATCAAAATGAAAGATACATTTCCAACTCTTATACAGTATTTGCATGCTTTTCTTTCCAGTTATTATTTTCTTGTCGTATATAGTTTCTTGATGCTCTTTGTCATATTTGATTTGTCGCATGCTGCTCTACTCTTATTTTCTTGTTTTATGTGCACGTATATTATTTGTCTTCCATATATGCTGCTAATCTCTACTTTTTCATCACGTATTTGATATATGCTCCACCTTGTGTGCATGGCTGGACGTGATAGTGTGTCGCGTATTACTTGTACTTGACTTGACTTAGAGAGACCTGACTTGACTTGAGTACGACTTGACCATTCTTGATTATGAGTTCTTGCATAGAACTATAATTAAGATTGACTTGACCATTGTAGAAGAGATTGATACTAGGATTGGCTACTTGACTATTCTCGATTGGGAGGTACTTGTATTGAACTACAATTGAGATTTTCTATCGATTGGTAGACCTTGCATTGGCTACACTCTGTAGAAATATTTGATTTATTGTTAGCCACGTCTAGCATCACTTTCTCTATGGTATGCCACTGTCTTCGATGTAGTACTTTCTTGTGTATTAGTTGTTTCTTTCGTGTTTACTTTCTTGTCTCTCTTGCTTGTTTATTATTGTACTTTCTTTGGCTCGCATGTTATATCTTGTTACGTCCCACTGAGGACCAAAATTCGTTCTCCAGAGTGCAGGATTACCCGGAGTCCTACGGATAGGCACCAAACGAGGGTACAATCACATTTGATGACTCTGTCATCGCTTAGTTTATTTTTAGCACATAACTTTGATTTAATTTCTTGTCATTATCTTTACATCTACTAGTAGTAGATTTGTTGTCTCCATCTGACGTCTTTTAAATTTTTGATGAAATTAATCTGTGTATTCATATTCATTATTATCTATTATTATATTTATTTTATGTCGACTAATTCTGCTGATATAGCTTAGTTTTGATAGACTTATATTAGTTTTCGAGTCTATTCGAACATATATGCTAGTGGGCTGCAGACCATGAAACATATTGTTCGGTCTTAATATTTTCTTTATGTGGATTGGAATATAGCTGACTTGTCATGCTAGATATGATATTATAGTATAGATAGCTTATACGTATTTAAGTTGGGCTGGAGTCCACTTGATACGTAGCTGGCATCTTACGTACTCCTAGTCCGATATATTTTGGGACTGTGGTGTGACATTCTGTGAGATTGATAGTTAGTCATTATTGTCATATACATCGTTCTACGTCGTTGTTACTGCGTAGGCTGGACGTTGCCACCTACTCGTGCCCCGATTATCCGGGTGCGAGTCGTGACAATAGTGCAGTACCTGCAACTCAGGTCTATGTGTTGTGTAGTGTGAAAGTTGCATGTAGGGGTGAGCAATTCTCGATTTTCAAACCGAAATTGATCCAAACCGACCCGAAATTGCAATTCGGGTCGATATGAATGAAACGGGTCAGTTTTTGGTTTATAAGTGTGAAAACTGACTTAATTTGGTTTGGGTCGCGGCTCCATGATTCGGTTCCTGACTCTGACCCAAAAAATCCAATTTATTATATGTTTTGACATTTTTACCCCCATCTCCTTATATAAACCAACATTTCTAAACCTAAACTCTCTTTTTATCTCAATTACGCTTCCTCTTCTTCTGGACGTCTCCCGAAGAAATCCCTAAAAACCTAAACTTCACTGTATATTAAAAAAAGAACCCCAAACCAGTCATGCTCTCTCTCTCTCTCTCTTATTTGAATAAAATAAATGAATAAGTTAAGTAAATATAGATACTTCAAATAATAATAAGAAAATAAAGTATTTAGTAAAAATTGTTAAAATTTAAATAAATAAATAATAAGTTTAATATAATATAAGCATGTGATTTTTACTAAAGAGAATAGTTAAAACAAACCTTAAAAATCTAATAAACGGATAAGAATATTACTGTTCAAACAAGAAAAAAAATCTCCATACATATATCTAAATCTCTAACTCACCTTGACTTCTGTATGTAAGGATAGAGGAGCACACGACCATCTCTCTGGATTCTCTCTCTCCCTATCTCTCGTATATAATAAAACCTTCTCTCTCTTATCCACCCCATATAAGAGGCAAACTCTTTCAATGCTTCAAACCTCACTGCCCCTAATTCATCATTAACCAAACCATCCATGCGGCTAGCTAATCTATAAAAATATCTCATGTGCCATGCCATGGCTTTGCTATCACGGACGTTGCGTAGCTCATGCGAGCAACCCGCTGTCACTACTTCCCATCCCGCCTACACAATCGGCCAAGCTTGCTAGAGCAAGTTTTCTAACTGCGACCGCGTGGTCCTGAGCCATGCCAAACCATAAGTAATATTTGTTTTCGCTCTTCTTCATGTCTATAGATTATAGGTTGTTTAATATGGAGATATGGATGAAGAATAGTAGTAGTAACACAACGTAGAAAAAAAAGTATACAAAGAATATAAGAATAGTTTGGCTCCACTGTTACTATAGCTTTTAAGAGAACTTTTGCAAAACCCCTTCCTTAGTGCTTATGGTTCTCTCTGATTAATAATAATAAATAAAAATGTGTTCTCATGGATGTCAACTAATAAAGGCTTATTTTTGTGTAAGCCTATAAGAATAATAAATACTGAAGACTATTCTTCAAGACTAGAATTAGTAATCTTACTAATTTAACCTTTACAAACATGAAATTATAATTTTGTATGTATAATAACTTAATAAGCATTAAGTACCATAATTAGTAGCTAAAATATACGATTAATTATAACACTTTAGACAACATATAAAAAGACTCAAAAATAAATAAATTCATATCAATAATAATAATTTATAGTTAGTTGTTAATATATACAACTAGGAAATAACAATTTTTGAACAAATTATTTAGGACAGTTGGACAATCGAGACGTGGACTTTGCCTCGGTATACAGACTCAGACAATCAAAAGGCAAGATAGCTTTCCAACTCTTATACAGCATTTGCATACTTTCCTTTCCAGTTATTATTTTCTTGTCGTATATAGTTTCTTGATGCTCTTTGTCTTATTTGATTTGTCACATGTTGCTCTACTCTTATTTTCTCGTTTTGTGTGCACGCATATTATTTTCCATCCATATATACTCCTCATCTCTACTTTTTTTATCACGTATTTGATATATGCTCCACCTTGTGTGCATGACTTGACGTGTTACTATGTTCCGTATTACTTATACTTGACTTGACTTGGAGTGACCTGACTTGACTTGAGTACGACTTGACCATTCTTGATTGGGAGTTCTTGCATAGAACTATAATTAAGATTGACTTGACCCTTGTAGATGAGATTGATACTAGGATTGGCTACTTGACTATTCTCGATTGGGAGTTACTTGCATTGAACTACAATTGAGATTTTCTATAGATTGGCAGACCTTGCATTAGCTACACTCTGTAAAAATATTTAATTTATTGTTAGCCACGTCTAGCATCACTTTTCTCTATGGCATGTCACTGTCTTAGATGTATTACTTTCTTGTGTATTAGTTGTTTCTTTCGTGTTTACTTTTTGTCTCTCTTGCTTGCTTATTACTGTACTTTTTTTGGCTCGTATGTTGTACCTTGTTACATCCCACTGTGGACCTAGATTTGTTCTTCAGAGTGCAGGATTACTTAGAGTCGTACGAATAGGCACCAGACGAGGGTACAACCACATTTGATGACTCTGCCATCGCTTAGTTTATTTTTAGCACATACTTTGATTTAATTTCTTGTCATTATCTTTACATCTACTAGTAGTAGATTTGTCTCCACCCGACGTCTTTTGAATTTTTGATGAAATTAATCTATGTGTATTCATATCCATCATTATCCATTATTATATTTATTTCTTGTCGACTAATTCTGCTGATATAGCCTAGTTTTGATAGACTTATATCAGTTTTCGAGTCTATTCAAACATATATGCTAATGGGCTGCAGACCATGAAACATATTGTTCGGTCTTGATATTTTTTTCTTTATGTGTATTGAGATATAGTTGACTTGCCATGCTAGATATGATATTATAGTATATACAGCTTATACGTATTTGAGTTGGGCTGGAGTTCACTGTTCACTTGATACGTAGCTGTCATGTTATGTACTCAATAGTCCAATGTATTTTGGGACTGTGGCATGACATTATGTGAGATTGATAGTTAGTCATTATTGTCATAGACAGTTCTACGTCGTTGTTACGGCGTAGGCTTGATGTTGTCACATACTCGTGCCCGATTATCCGGGTGCGGGTCGTGAAAATAGTATAGTGCCTGCAACTCAGGTCTATGTGTATGTTAATGCAGTGTGAAAGTTGCATGTAGGGGTGAGCAATTCTCGATTTTCAAATCGAAACCAACCTGAACCGACCAGAAAGTGCAATACGGGTCGGCTATGAATAAAACAAGTCAGTTTTTGGTTTATAAGAGTAAAAACCGACTTAAATCGGTTCTGTCGTGCTCCGGGATTCGGTTCCTGACCCGACCAAAATAATCGAATTTATTATATATTATGACAATTTTTACCCCCATCCCCTTATATAAACCAAAATTTCTAAACCTGAACTCTATTTTTCTCTGGCTAATTATAAGGGCACTACTACTTTACTTGGGGCTAGCTCAGGATTGGGGCTAGCCCATTAATGAGCAAAGTTTACTCACACTAGCCCATTAGTTTACTCATACTAGCCCACTTTAAACCCTTCTTCCCAAACACTCCAAACCCTCCCCACCCCACCGGAGCCTCCCCCCTCCCGCCGTCCTCCTCCGCCTCCTCTCCCGTCCTCCACCGCAGCCTCCCGTCGCCGCCTCCCGTCGTCGTCGTTGTCGCCGGATTTTTAGAAGAACTGTCAAAATAACAGCACACAGGAAACCAAAAAAGAAAATGAAAAAATAGAAGAACTGTCAAAATTTGACATATATGTTGATTTTGAGGACTGTCAAAATTTTGACAGTCCTACCAATTGGAAGTACTGTCAAAATTTTGACAGTCCTAAAAATTTAACATATATTTTTAGCACAATTTCTTAAATTTGTTAAAGTATTATGTTATTTAAAATAGTAAATTTATTATTGGTACATTAAATATTTTGTAAAAAAAAAATTACCAAAAGTAAAATTTGGAGGTCGAAACATCGTTTTTTTTGCGATTCTAAAAATTTGGAAAGTCCATCAAATGATAAACGTTTATCCCGAAGTACTTTTTCATACGGTCATTTTTGCACAAACTGGAGCTTGTTTCGATCTCCCAGTCAAAGTTATGATACTTTAAAGTTTTATATTTATATTTTTGCCTGTAATATGTACGTCTTACTTCGGATGAAAATTCTCTCTACACGAATTGTGTTACTCTCGTCGAAAACATACAAATCGACCTATTGTGTGACAAAAAACAATTTGAAAACAAATAGTTATGGCCGTTCGAAGTCTGATCGACTGCAGACGTAATATTCGTACGGTGTATATATATATTTTTTTGGTTCAATGATAACATATTTTATTTTAGATGTTAAACTAAATAAAAAAATTAAAATCCAAAACTAACTAATAGAAAAAAAACAAAAAAAAATATCCTGACAATTAAAATGAGGACTGTCAAAATTTTTACAGTCCTCATTGTTTGTGGGACTGTCAAAATCCTGACAGTCCTAGTTTTATATAAAATTTTCAGTGGGTTAAAATTAGGACTGTCAAAATTTTGACAGTCCACATAGCTTGTGGGACTGTCAAAATTATGACAGTCCTAACAATTTGTAGGACAAACCTGTAATTTTGACAGTACTAATTATAACAGTCCCGAGTTTAGGAGTGACAAACTTGTAATTATCTATGATAAATATTTGGGCTAGTCCCAAGTAACTTTTAGAATGGCAAACTTGTAATTTTTGGTAAGTTTTCAATGGACTAGTCCCAAGTAAAATGTCTAGTGCCCTTATCAAAAGCCTTTTCTCTCGATTACGCCTCCTCTTCTTCTTGACCTCTCCCGAAGAATCCCTAAAAACCTAAACTTCACTGTATATTAAAAAAAAACCCAAATCAGTCCTTCTCTCTCTCTCTCTCTCTCTCCCCCTGAAGAGGGCTCTCTCCCTCTCATGTGCTCTCTCCTTCTCCTGAAGAGGACTTCCGGAGGTGAAGAGGTATCGATCGGAGAAGCAGGCCTAGGGGAGGAGGAGGCGGTGGATACGGCGGTGACGACATGTATGTTTGGTGCTCAAGGGGACAGTGGACAATCACAAAAACAGTCGCGTACCACTTTGACCACATCAGGTAGAAATCAAAAGATTCAAAACACAGAAACAATATATTTCATCATGCACGTTGGGTGCTCAAGGGTCTTTTAAAAGATTGGTGTTTGTGAACAATTATTATATTTAAGAGATTGGTGAAGAAATTAAGAAATGTTGTTGCTTGGGAACATTTTCTGACACAAATTTTTGGTTTTGTAAATTTGGTTTATGCTTATTTTTTTAGGCAACTAGCTTGTGACATTTGGTGAAGCAAACAAGCAACTAGCTGTGACATTTGGTTTATAATTTTTTTTTTGAAGTAAAGGCCCAACCCCTTTAGAACCGAACTGAAAACTGACAACCGAATTATTTAAATCAGTTCAGTTCAGTTCGGTTCGGTTTTCATATATACGGTTCGGTTTTCGGTTAGCATAAAATTGGTTCGGTTTGAACCGAGCCGAACCGTTGCTCACCCCTAATTGCATGTGTACCAGTGGACATGGATGTTCATGTGTAGGGAGTGATGTGAGGTAGTGTATTGCATATCATACTGCAAGTGTGACTCCAGTGTCTTGGTGTCTGTGCCTACCAGATTTGATGTGCAAGACAGAGTGTAGAGGGCAGTGCACAAAGATTGTAGTACCCTAAATTTAAGTGCAAGATTATCCAAGTTAGAGAGTGAGTGATGAGTGTTAGTGAGTGTATGTTTAGAGGTGAGATACATGTGAATATATTAGTGTCAAGTTAGTGTCTATGAGTGAAGTGTATCAATATGTATCCTAGGTGTAGGTAAGAGTGTTAGTGAGTAATAGTAAGTGTCCTAGTGTCCTTGGTACTTAGTATCAATGAGGTATCATGGTATCTGGGGCCATGGGTAGAGTATATGTCTTGGATGTGGGTGTTGAGCAAGGGTATGTGTATTAGGGAATGAGCAAGTGTTGATATATGCATAGGTAAATGAGTATGGAATACAATTATATATATATTAATATTCCCAATAGGTACTAGTGATGTATCCTAGATAAAGTGAGTGAAAATAGGTATGTTGGTATTGTGAGTATCAAGATACCAAGACATCTAGGTGAGTATCTTGGTATCAATGTGATACTTGAGGGTAGTGGTCAAGGTATTGGGATAAGGTACTAGCTTAGTGTAAGTGTAGTTAGTGTCAAGGTTAGGCCATAGTAGGTAGTGTCAAGTATATTGTATATAGATGTCTGGATACATGGGTAGTAGAGATACTTGGGTAGTATTAGGTATTGGTTGAGATACTAGGTATTGAGTATTATGATACCAATAAAGAATATTGATATATAATACTATATACAATACTTATATATGATACCAACATATATGATATATATATGTGATACATATGATTGGATATTAGGTATAGGAAAAAGATATAAGTATTACCTTAAATTAACCATTAAACTAGAAAACCTAGAACTAGCTTGGTAATAGCTAAAATAGCTATATAGTCTAACTAAATAGGTATTTGGGAACCAAAAAAATAGGTATTGACAAAGTTTTACCCTATTGACCTAGAATTGACCAAGAAACCTCAAATATAGTTAGTTATGCTTGTTTATGATTACAAATCACATGTTAACATGGAAATTCATATATAGGTCACTTGGACTCTAGTTCGTACACTGACTTGCTTTCACAGCTCAGGACCACATGCGAGTATATTCTTTGATAGTTTTTCTTACTTGATATCTTTTATGATACATGCTTATAGTATTGTTTTACTTGATTCCTGACACGCTAGATACACAGATTGGTATTATATGGATTCATTGTCATGATATACGTAGTTTCAGGTCTATTGATTTTTTGGACTAATGTATTTACTGGACTAATGTATCTTCTGGACTATTGACTTTTCTGGACTATTATGATTCTTCGTGTCGGACTCGGATTCATGAGTACTAATCGGGTGGATAAATACCTAGGGGACGTGTGAACTACCCATTTTATCCTATGATCTTACTGGAATAATAGCAGCCACACACGACACGTGTGGTTTACCGGATTTTATCCCTTAGCCGCTTGCATGTTGACTTGGTATTTCAAAATACTTAGATAGGTAGTCTTCCTTGATTTCACTCTATACTTGCTGGTTACATTCAGACATTGATATGTTTACTGGATTTCACATATTTGACTTGTCTTTACTGGCATACTTATCTGTCTCACTTTATTTACTATGCCATGATTCTATACTTTTTTGTTTTACTCTATTTTTTCGTTCCATAATTCTGTTCCTATATGTTCATCATGTATTACATTATTATTACTGTTTTTATAGACTTTATCTTGTATTGGAACTGTTGTTAGAGTTGTACTCGTTCCATCCTGACTGGATAATATTTTTAGGAGTTGTGTCTATGTTCCTGGACTTCAGAGTGATGCTATAGTCGAGTCTGCTCTTGCATTGTGGATCATGAGATAACATTTGTAGAGATCTAGACTAGTATTTCTTATTCCCGTATCATGCTCTAGTTTTCACTTCTCTTAGTTACTTATTGGATTATTTTCCTTATCATATATCCTCCTTAGTATATTGTAATTGAGTTATGATGATATTAGTTTCATGTGATGGTTGAGATAATTTTTTATTGAGGTCTAGATAGTGTTCTACCGCCGATGCTGTGACGTAGGCTGGACGTACCCACGTACTTGTGCCCGAATATCTGGGTGCGGATCGTGACACATTTTATGGTGGCCCATACAGGTCTAGTCTTCGCAACTAGTACGATGTCGTGGTAGTACTTAGGTTTAGTCGTACTGTTGCGAGCCTGTAATAAAATAGGATTGATGGATTATTGAAATTATGCTACTCAATCACAGATTAGGATTTCGTGAAGGATTCTTGGGATGATCCTTGAGAATCTTACTATAAACCTTATTTCGAATTTCTTTTCACTTGCTTCCGTTCACCTTCACCTTCATATGTTTGTTGTTGAATTTTATCCTTGCATTAAGATAAAAATTTATTGACTATGTTGAGGTATATTCTGATGACGTATATGGATGATATCATGGGAACTATAACCGTCTACCCTAATTATGCAGTCTAGAGTTTATCGCAGCCACACTAGCTGGCGTGGCAAAAATATAGAGACCTGATTTTGGATATACTTATCTTAGTTATAGAATCTAGAGTTTCTCGCTGCCATACTAGTTGGCATGGCAAAAATTCTAAACAATATGATTATAGATGTATATACCTTAGTTATGGACTCTATAGTTTATCGTAGCTATGCTTACTAGCGTGACAAAAATTCTGGGTAACATGATTACGGATTGACGGATGCGATTATCAGATTTTATCTTAAATTGGGTCATAACATATCGTATCTACCATTCAACCTTTGTTATCATTGAATTCTGTTTTATCACCTTTACCAACTCGGGATAGAGATATCTTTGGTTCCTCTAGTTCAGTTTCTTATAGATCAAATTTATTAGATTTAGGCTTTTGTGGGTTGGAATTGTGTTTTTATGGTCAATTTGGTGGAATTACGAATTGTGTCCACCAAGTGTTTGTATGTTGTTCCTATGAGAAATTTGATGTCTATTTGGGTTTGTGATTGTGTCATAGTGTCCATAATTGGATGTGTAGTGTCTGTATCATGATACATATATGTATATTTGGTAATTGAGTATATTAGTCTCTTTGTGTCTGTTGACTTATGTGTTAAGTTGAGTTTAGTCCCACATCGGGTAGAGTAACATGGAGAGGGGTTAGCCTCTCCTATATAATGTACTCCCCTCCTCTTAATGGATCAATCTATCATTCATATTCTATATGGTATCAGAGCCATAACCTATCCACCTCTCTTCCCACAAAAAAAAACTCTACCCCAAACCCTAGCCGCCAACCCCAACCCCCCTTAACCCCCCCGTCTCCTGCCACCCGCCCTCCTCCTGCCCGCTGTTCTCCCCTTCTCCAGCAGACCGCCAGCCCACAGCCCCCCCTCCGCTGCACCCGACCCCACTATGCAATCCAAAAACCCAAAACCCTAACCCTCAGCTGCCGTCCTCCTTCCTGTCTGTACCCTAATTTCTAAAAAAAGGTTGTATATCGAAGCCAGATGGTGGACAATAATTTGTTTGCACAACCACTGTTCCTAGATTACGACTTCAGGAGCGTATATCAAAGCCAGAAGGTAGACAATAATTTGTTTGCACAACCTATATTTCTAGATTACGGCTCCAGGAATTAACAAAGAGTAGACAAGTTGTTTGTTTACGTGAATCTTTATTTTTGTCCTACCCCGATATCCATATCAGGATCTGCACAGAAAGTGACATGGGTTAGCTCTGTGACCTGGCTTGTGTGATCCCCATACGATCTTTACTTTCTATGCGCGTGTCGGTTCTGGCCATGTTGATAGTGCATCGGCAAAGATGATATGATTTTTGGGGTTGGAAAGATCCAACGACAGTCAAATCAAGTGCATGATGACTAACACTGATGCAACTAGCAGTGCTACTACTACCGGTCTCGGGAATGCATTGGCGGGACCAACGGGCACTGGCACGATGATTTCTTTGATTCGACTCGTTGATCGGCGGTTGGACGGACCTGATGGCTACTCAACATGGCGGAAGAAGATTGAGAAAATACTTCGTGGAATGCGGTTGTCCAAGCATCTGACTGACAACTCTTCGAAGATGACTGATCCCACATTTGAGCAATGAGAGAGATGATAGTCGACTGTTTACATATTTGATAAACTCAATAGAACCATTGATGGAGGACATGGTTCAGAACACAGATATGGTAAAAGAGTTATGAGAGGTCCTATCGACGGCGTTTGATGGAAAACGCGACTTGTCTCGTATCTACGACTCGGTCATCGACATCTACCGAACGGAGCAGGGAGACAAGTCTCCTAAGGATCACTTCCGGGCCTTTAAGGCTTTAGTCGATGAAGTTGACCATGTATTACCTCTGACGACGGGTATCAATGAAGCAAGGGCTCAACGGAAGCAACTTCATGTCATGACATATCTTGCCTCTTTCCGTCCTGATGTAGACTCAGCTCGCTCTCAGTTCATTGCTGGAGCTGAGGTTCCATCTCTAATGGAAGCTCATTTTCGTGTCCTACGGGAAGCAAAGGTCGTCAAGACCTCTCTAAGTGATGCTCCCGCTGATCGATCTACTCTGGGAGCCGCTCGTACTGGATTTCGTGGTCGACGACGTGGTGGCCGAAATTTTGGCCATGATGGTGGATGAGGCAATGGCGGTCGTGATGGAGGTCGACTGCGCACCTGCTTCAATTGTGGTCTACAGGTTCATTTCTAGTGGCAGTGTACTAAAACTCCTGCCGCCAATGTCACCTCAGATATTCCTGATCTTGGCGGTCGATTCGTACAAATGATTGATGAAGCATATGCAGATTTTGTTGAGTTCCAAGCTCAACGTCGAGTTGAAGCTTCTACTTCTGGGTCCACCGCAGGGTACTCAGCGACATGTGTAGTACAGTCGAAAAAGTGGGTCCTTAATTCTGGTGCGTCTGCTCACTTGACAAGCGACTCAGATATGATACGAAATTATATACCGGTTGTTCATATGTCTAGTATTACATGTGCCAACGGTGGTTCGTTGACAGTCCGTGGAAAAGAATTTGCACGTCGTTCTTCGGAACTGTCACTACATTCTGTATTATATACACCTGGAAACCCATTCAGCTTACTCTCAATTAGTTAGATTACTCGTGATATGCATTGCTCGGTAACATTCTTTATTGATGGTTGTGTTTTTCAGGACCTAAAGACTGGAAATACTATCGGTAAGGGGCATGTGGCTGAAGGCTTGTACCTGTTTGACGAACCTTCCTTTGTTGTCTGTGCTGGTGTGAAACTTGATTCTTTTCAGTTACACTGTCGGTTAGGACATCCTTCTATCAAAGTACTTCAAAAAATGTACCAATCTTTAGATGCTTTATGTTCTTTTCATTGTGAGTCCTGTAGTTTGGCTAAGCATCACCGAGTTTTCTATTCGGTCAATCAAAATAAAGTTGCTTCCGCTCTTTTCGAGTTAGTGCATTCCGATATATGGGGACCTTGTCCGGTTGAATCTGTGATGGGATTCAAGTACTTTATTACCTTTGTTGATGACTACTCGCGTGCCACTTTTTTTATCTCATGAAAAATCGCTCCGAATTATTTAACATTTGGTGCAATTTTTATGCAAAAATCAAAACACAATTTGATGTTCCGATTAAATGTGTTCGCAGTGACAATGGTCCGTGAGTATATGTCTTGTGAGTTTGATTCACATCTGTCTCGGAATGGCATCATCCACCAAACTTCATGTCCTTACACAATACAACAGAATGGTGCGGCTGAACGCAAGAATCGTCACCTCTTAGAAACAACGTGTGCTCTTATGTTCCAAGCACGTACTCCAAAAGGATTTTGGTCGGATGCCGTTCTCACTGCTTTCTATCTAATTAATCGTATGCCGTCGTCTGTTCTCAGTGGCGATACTCACTTTTCTCGGTAATATCCCAAACGAGAACCGTTTTCTTTATCTTTCCGAATCTTTGGTTGCTTATGTTATGTTAGGGATACCCGACCAACTCTTTCTAAACTAGATCCAAAGGCTATCCATTGTATTTTTCTTGGGTATCCTAAGGATCAGAAAGGGTATCGGTGTTTTTTTTCCAATCTTGAAGCGATATTTTTTCTCTTGGGATATTACCTTTGTTGAAACTGAGTTTCCTTCACTTTCACAAATTACTGATCCGGCTCAACAAGTTTAACCAAAAGATGATTTCTTGTTGTTTCCTGTTCAAACACCACAGCCCCCCGTAAGGGTGCCCTTCCATACCGAGCCAGTCTTCCGGTCTGATGGTCCGCACACAACGGCTCCGTCGGTAACAACATCGCCCGAACAAGTTTTGCCGATAGTGTCTGTGGACACAACGCCTTCATCCTCCACTAGCTCCACTGATTTGCTTTCGCTTGATCCGCCAGCTCGACCTCGTCGTATATGCCGTGATCATCCATTGTAAGTTTACAATTACAAAGGGCTTGCGGGCCACACACAATCATTAGTGGCGACTATTGATGGGATTCAGATTTTCAATTCTGCAGAGGAGGGTCTTAAACATCCCGGCTGGCATGCTGCTATGAAAGAGAAAATAAAAGCACTTTGGGAGAACCATACATGGAACTTGGTTGATTTACCTCATGCTAAGAAGGCAGTTGGTTGCAAATAGGTGTTCAATATTAAGGTAAAACCGGATGGTACTCTTGATCGCCTGAAGGCTCGTCAAGTGGCAAAAGGTTATTCTCAGACCTATGGTGAGGATTATTTTGAGACATTCTGTCTAGTTGCTCGAATGACCTCTGTGCGTGTCCTCTTGGCCTTAGCTGTTCGCTATGACTGGCCGTTTCTACAGCTGGATTTCAAGAATGCATTTCATCATGAAGATCTTGACGAAGAAGTATATGTGGTGTAACCTCCCGGATTTATTTCAAGGGAGGATAAAGTGTGTCATCTGCGGAAGGCCCTTTATGGTCTCAAACAATCCCCTCGTGCATGGTTTGGTCATTTCACAAATATGGTTACTCAGTTTGGCATGTTCTAATCAAAGAAGGATCATTCAGTATTTTACTGTTAGACATTAGCTGGGAGGATGCTACTCGGTGTCTATGTGGACGATATTGTGATCACATGAGACGATAGTCAGGACATTGCAGAACTAAAGAAGTTTCTAGGAGAACAATTTTAAACCAAGAATTTGGGATCGTTGAGCTATTTTTTGGGCGTAGAAGTTACACGGGGTAAGCGGGACATTGTAATGTCTCAGAGAAAATATATACTTGACATCCTAAATGATGCAGGAGTGATGCAAGCCAAGGGAACAACCTCGCTCATTGACCTAGGGATAAAGTTACTTCCCGACGAGGGGACACTGATGACCAATCCGGATCAATATTGTCGAGTAGTTGGGAAATTCAACTACTTGGCCGTTATGATTCGTCTAGACATTTACTTTGTCGTCAGTGTTGCAAGTAGATTCATGTCTTCACCATGAGTTCCACATTGGGAGGCAGTCCTTAGAATTCTGCGCTATCTAGTTCAGAATACGGGAAAATGACTTTGGATGGAGAATAAGGGGCATACTTATGTTGAGTGCTTTACTGATGCTGACTGGGGTGCCAGTCTTACGGATAGATGGTCTACATCTGGCTACTCGGTCTTCATTGGCGGAAATTTGGTATCATGGAAGAGCAAGAAGCAGAGTTTGATCACACGATCAAGCTCCGAAGCGGAATATCGGACAATTACTCATGGCACAACATATATTCTATATCTGCAGCATTTTCTATAGGAACTGGGAGTATCTGGTGTGATAACCAGTCTGCTATTCATATTGCTCCTATCCCTGTATTTCATAAAAGGATAAAGCACATTGAAATCGACATTCACTTTGTCCGTAATGAGTATCAGAAAGGGATGATAAAGTTTCACCATGTGAGGACCGGCGATCAGATAGCTGATATATTTACAAAATCTCTTCTAGGTCCTCGAGTTCAATTTCTCTATAACAAGTTGGGCATGAGGGAGGGTGTTGAGTTATGTGTTAAGTTGAGTTTAGTCCCACATCGGGTAGACTAATAGGGAGAGGGATTAGCCTCTCCTATATAAGGTACTCCCCTCTCCTCTTAATGGATCAATCTATCAATCCTATTCTACAGTGTCAATTATATTTTAAAATATATATATATATATATATATATATATATATATATATATATATATATATTAAATTAGATATATATTCCTAATATTAAATGTCTTTTTACTATTTATTCATATGTGTATGATATATGAGGGTATCATGGAGTGTTGGTGTTACTACCATGGGTAGTTGTTTGGGTATGAATTGGTAGCATAGAGTTGGTATTCTACCTAGTGCATATGTTGGTCCATGGGGGAAATCAACAAGTGATCTGTAATAGAGGTGAGTGTATCAGTGTAATTATAAGTGTGTGTGTGTGTGTGTGTGATATGTGCAGAATTTGCTCCTGCAATTGGTAGCATGTACCAAATGCTAGCAGTGCATGGCGTGGCAACAGTGCAGGTGCACTTGCATGCTGTAACAACTATATTCTCAGCACAGCAACAGAAAGTTGCAATGCTCCTGCAGCAGGGAACAACAGAGGTGTGTGCAAGTAGGTGCACTGGTTGGGTCTGAACTGGAGTGCATCAAGTGTTAAGCTAGAGTGTACTCTATTTGCAGAATTCAGACAGTAAACTGCAATAATGCAGTGAACTACAAATTCATGCATAGACCTGTGTGTATAGGTAGCAAATTCATAGTCCAGTACCTGCAACTCAGGCCTCTGTATATGTTTATGTAGGGTGAGACTTGCATGTGTACCAGTGAACATGGATGTTCATGTGCAGGGAGTGATGTGAGGTAGTGTATTGCAGTTCATACTGCAATAGTGACTCCAGTATCTTGGTGTCTCTGCCTACCAGATTTGATGTACAAGACAGAGTGTAGAGGGAAGGGCACAGAGATTGTAGTCCCCTAACTTTAAGTGCAAGAGTGTCCAGGTTAGAGAGTGAGTGATGAGTGTTAGTGAGTGTATGTTTAGAGGTGAGATATATGTATCTCAGTGTCAAGTTAGTGTCTATGAGTGAATTGTATCAATATGTATCGTAGGTGTAGGTAAGAGTGTCAGTGAGTAATAGTGAGTGTCCTAGTGTCCTTGGTACCTAGTATCAATGAGGTATTAAGGTATATGGTGCCAAGAGTAGAGTGTGTGTCTTGGATGTGGGTGTTGAGCTAGGGTATGTGTATTAGGGAATGAGCAAGTATTGGTACATGCATAGTTAATAGTAAGTGTCCTAGTGTCCTTGGTACCTGTCTAGTTGTATTCCATACTCATTAACCTTTGCATGTACCAATACTTGATATATATATATATATATATATATATATATATATATATATATATATCAAGTATTGGTACTATATATATATATATATTCCCAATAGGTACTAGTGATGTATCCTAGATAGAGTGAGTAAAAATAGGTATGTTGGTATTGTGAGTATCAAGATACCAAGACATCCAGGGGAGTATCTTGGTATCATTATGATACTTGAGGGTAGTTGTAAAGGTATTGGGATAAGGTACTAGCTTAGTGTAAGTGTAGTTAGTGTCAAGGTTAGGCCATAGTATGTAGTGTCAAGTATATTGTATATAGATGTATGGATACATGGGTAGTAGAGATATTTGGGTAGTATTGGGTATTGGTTGAGATACTAGGTATTGAGTATTAGGATACCAATAAAGAATATTGATATATAATACTATATAGGATACCTATATATGATACCAACATATATATTATATATATGATACAAAAGATTTGGATATTAGTTATAGGAATAAGATATAAGTATTACCTTGAATTAACCATTAAACTAGAAAACCTAGAACTAGCTTGATAATAGCTAAAATAGCTATATAGTCTAACTAAATAGGTATTTGGGAACCAAAAAAAAAGGTATTGACATAGTTTTACCCTATTGACCTAGAATTGACCTAGAAACCTAAAATATAATTAGTTAAGCTTGTTTATGATTACAAATCACCTGTTAACATGGAAATTCATATATAGGTTACTTGGACTCCAGTTCGGGCACTGCCTTGTGTTCACAGCTCATGACCACATGCGAGTACATTCTCTGATAGTTTTTTTTACTTGATATCTTCCATGATACATGTTTATAGTATTGTTTTACTTGATTCCTGACACACTAGATACACGGATTGGTATTATATAGATTCATTGTTATGAGATACGTAGTTTCAGGTCTATTAATTTTCTGGACTAATGTATTTACTGGACTAATGTATCTTCTGGACTATTGACTTTTTTGGACTATTGTGATTCTTCATGTCGAACTCGGATCCATGAGTACTAGTCAGGTGGAAAAATACCTACGAGATATTTGAACTACCCATTCTATCCTATGGTCTTACTGGAACAATAGCAGCTACACACAATACGTGTGGTTTACCGAATTTTATTCCTTAGTCGCTCACATGTCGACTTGGTATTTTAAAACACTTAGATATGTAGTCTTCCTCGATTTTACTCTATACTTGCTGGTGACATTCAGATATTGCTATGTTTACTGGATTTCATATATTTGACTTGTCTTTACTGGCATACTTATCTGTCTCACTCTATTTACTTTTCTATAATTCTATACTTATATGTTTCACTCTATTTTAATGTATTTTATTACTATTACTGTTTTATAGACTTTATCATGTATTGGAACTGTTGTTAGAGTTGTACTCGTTCCATCCTAACTTATAATATTTTTAGGAGTTGTGTCCACGTTCTTGGACTTCGGAGTGATGTTATAGTCGAGTTTACTCTTGCACTGTGGATCATGAGGTGACATCTGTAGAGATCTAGACTAGTATTTCTTATTCCCGTATCATGCTCTAGTTTTCACTTCTCTTATTTAGTTGTTGGATTGTTTTCCTTGTCATATCCTCCTTAGTATACTTTGATTGAGTTATGATGATATTTGTTGTTTATGTGATGGTTGAGATGATTTTCCATTGAGGTCAAGAGAGGGTTCTACCGCTCGTAATCGAATATCTGGGTGCGGGTCGTGACAAAGTGAAGTTAGTTCTTAAATCCTCAATCATTGTCATCCTCCTTCCCACAAGCATTCATTAGACGAAAACATGCCTAAGCATATTCCGACGACAATTATGTCCGCTCCAATTTCAGTTGCATCCAGAAATACAACCAACCTATTAACTAACACACCACTTCCTCCTACCACTCAATCAATTAATCAACCTACATCACCTTCATTGCCAATTTCTACTTCTAAAATACCTACTTTACCCTCACTAACTGATCATTCTACTACAATCAAATTACCTCTGCTACGTACCAGATATGAGCAGGCCTAATCCTCTGAAACTGCCTGTATCATCATTCTCTTCCTATGCACCAACCAGGCACATTTCATCTGCTCATGCTACTCCAGACCCAAACCATGCTAGCCTCATAAAAACTCATATGCCCCTATCACTCGTATCCGCATCAACCACTATTACTGATGCCCTTTCCCCACCAAAAGTTGGAACATTCACTGCTTCTGAAACCAAATCGCTATCTCTGCCAACTGTTCATATCCCCAATCCATTAAATTCTTCTGCTGCAATTCCTGCACCTTAAAAGTGTTTCAAATCTTACCCCACAAGCTCGCACTTCCCAGGAACTCCCCCTTACCATAAACAAACTTCAGATACCCTCAAAATATATACCATATCTCAATCTGTTCTCACATCACCCTCTCCCATTACCTAACACTTTCACTGCTATACTCGAAGCTATTTCTGAAAAAGCATCTATTACAAAATTAGCTCAGCATCTATCCACATTCCTAAAACTTGGAGAGAGCTTAGACGCTCTAAATCAAATAAACCCAACTCAAACTTCCTCACCAGTCCCAATCACAAACAAATGCTCTCTGTTATTGAGGAGAAGGATTTTAACAATGTTTCTACTCGACCCATCAAACGTCTCTCCATCATGCAACATGAAGAATTGGCGGTGGCTGGCCATGAACAGCCGCAGTTACAATGATGTTTTCATGGAATTATTGGGGTTAAAAAAATGACCAGACAATTCATTCACTAAAATCATTTCTCCGGGCAACTATACAGTATATCACCTTCTAATCTGAAACCATGTGCTCCAATGCTGCGGCATCATCCTTCACTCAGTTGCTCGATTTTGATCATAGTATAGCAGTTCCTTCTATGGGTAGAGCAGGAGGTCTTCTTCTACTTTGCAAATCTAATATCAAGTTGGATGTAATTTCCACATCTAACAACCACATTCACACCTACATTCATAAAGAAGGGTCATTTCATGCCTGGCATTATATCTGTGTATGGACCACCAATTATCTGTAAAAGAAGACACTTTTGGGAATATATGGAGAAGATCACATCCTCTCTCACAGATCCCTGGCTCGTCATTGACAACTATAATTCTATCCTCCAAGCAGCGAAGAAACGAGGAGGAAATGGGTTCAACCTTCTCCGTCGTAAAGATTTCATTCATTGGTGCAATAATGAGCTGCCATAGACCTTGGTTTTTCATGTCCAGCATTCGCTTGGTCCAATCGTCATTCAGCAAGTTCCAACATTGTCGAAAGATTGGACAAAGCTTTTGCTGTCACTTCGCGGAGATCTATCTTCCCTAAAGCAGGAGTTTCCCACTTGCCAAGGATTAAAAGTGATCATAATCCAATCTTGTTGAAACTATCTTCATCCACCATGACAAGATTATATCCCAAACATTTTGAGGCTGTTGGAACCCGACTTCCATAATCGTGTTACTGCAATCTGGCTTAGTAACAATCATGAATCTGATCTTCCTTCTAAACTACAAGAGCATCTGTCGTGCCTACACTCTTGGGGTAAGAAAAAATAGGAAATCTTAATAAAGGACATCAAAGCCCAGGAAGATAGACTCTCTATCATCCTTCGTCTTCAAACTCAGCCTACCACTAATGCAAGACTGCAACAAGAGAACTACACCCACATTATCCTGAATAAACTTCTACAACAAAAATAATTATATTGGAAGCATAGGTCCTGAATTACTTGGCTCAAGGAGAACTACCTTGTTCAGCTCCCGATAATCGATGCATAGTCATAACGTTCCGTCTTTCTTCTTTACGAAGAGCACAAGCGTGCCCCAAGGAGACACGCTCGGACGGATGAATCCGCGATCCAGCAATTCTTGAAGTTAGCACTTTAACTCCTTCAGTTAAGCAGGGGCCATTCTGTACGGAGGCTTAGAAATCGGCTGAGTATTCGAAAATGTGTCAATGGTGAACTCGATCTCTCGGTCAAGTGGCATGCCTGGTAGTTCGCTCGGAAACACATCAGGGAACTCCGCCACAACGGAAGAAGACTCAACGTTTGCGTAATCCAGCTGTGTGTCCTGAACCGATGCTAGGTATCCCTCGCAGCCAGAGTGTAGCATCCGCCGAGCAGATATCGCAGAAATTACCATGCAGGCCCTGAACGCATCAGTTGTTGGACTACTCGTGTAGCAGAATTCGGCTTCTCCAGGTAGGCGAAAGACGACTCGTTTCTCTACACATTCGATAGTTGCCGAGGAAGCACCGAGCCAATCCATCTCCAAAATGATGTCACAATTCCGAACATCTAGGACTAAAATATCTAACGATAGCTTCCTTCCTCCAATACAGACATAATCACCTTGGCATACTGAACGGACAGGTATTTTCGTGCCCGAGGGGGTGATAACACTTAGATCTAGATGCAATGGTTTCATTTCTATATTGTTTTCCGCGACAAAATTCGTGGATATAAAACTATGTGTTGCACCAGAATCAAATAGCACATGTGCAGGTATGTTATTAAAAAGTAATATACCTGACACAACGGTGTCCGAGGCCATGGCTTCTTCTCGTGTCATAGTGTAGACCCGACCTTGAGCTTGGTGACACTCTGGCTGAGGCGCAACTCAGTTGGCCAGGGGTGCAGTAGCCTGATTTGGATGTTGAGAGCGACGATCGGTGAGGCATTTTGGGCAATCACTAGTTTCATGGTTTGAATCACCACAAGCGAGGCATAACCCGAGCTTCATGCGACAATTTTCGGCCGTGTGATATAACTTCCCACAAAAAAACATGGTTGGCCTGGTTTTCCCTTTTTTGGACCACCGTTGCTTGGATGCTTTGTAGCGTTGTTTCCTTTCTCGTTGCTATGGCTCTTGTGATTGGAAGTATGCACAGTGCCGACAGCAATAGGAGGATACTGCGGTTCGAGGAAGAGTGCATGGTTTAGGACTTCCCACATAGTTTGGTATTGGGGAACGACCACGTGCGCATGGATGGAAGGACGCAGACCGCCTTCAAATCTTCTGGCAAAACTCGCTGCATCAGGTAAATAGGAACTTACAAATTTGGCGAGCCGGTTGAATTCGGCAGAATACTGCTTACTGCCATGCTGCCTTGTCGTAGTTGTACGAACTCGTTCTCCTCTTGTCGATGTACGGGAGGGGGTATGAACTCCTCTTCGAACGCGCCATGGAAGGTAGCCCATGCGATCGTTTCTCCTTCACCGTCAATTGGAAGAGATCGTCGATGCACGTCCCACCAATCGTGCTTGTTCAAGCGAAGCTATAATTGGGCACACGCGACGAGCTTCTGCTCGGGTACCTCTAGAAGCTTGAAGTGATCCTCCAGTTCGGCCAACCAATCTAGAGCCACGATCGGATCCTCAGTCCCTTTAAATGGCGTGTTGCAGACCTTCTTGAAGTCGGCAAAGTCGAAGGAAGTCACATCCTTCGTCCTTGGAGTTTGAGGCATTTTGACTTCAAGTGTGGGTTGCCCCACCGGTGTCGCTGCTGTTGCCGCAGACTGGTTGGAGGCCAAGGTTTGCACGATCTGTTGCAGGGTATCTACCTGCCCTTATTGGACTGTGAACCAGGCTTCTAGATTGTCTTGGAACTTGCTTTGCCTCTCTTCCGCTTGCTTCTCAACCCGTTCAAAATGAGCCTCATCCCTTTGTTGGTTAGCCTCTAACATCCGCATCATCTGCTGAATGGGATCGATACGAGACATGGATCGCTGGCTCCGAGAACTTTTTGATGTGCCGGAACTGCTTTCTTGGGATTGTGTCTCGCCCGGCGCTAGCGATGAAGCTAGCGCTTGTGCCATTCCTTCAAAAGAAGGTAACTTACATCAGGATCATAATGTATTATGGACTCATTGCATGAACCTATCTCATTTTGGCCTAACGAGTTCAAGAGTTCGTACAGGGATTTGATCGTTAAAGGAACTTTTCCAACACGAGGTTCAAAGGAACTTGAAGCTGTGCTCTGATACCAATATGTCATGTCCCGATTCCGTAGAATCGATAGTCGTCTCCCGGGCGTGACGCCGTGCGGGCCTAGGTTGCGCACCGAACAAGGCTAAGGTATTTTACATAATGAGCACATATTCAGAGTACGCAGATAAATTGAAATACAAAGTTGAAACATGGAAAAGTTCTCTTTATTGATAATGAACATCTTTTTACAAAATCTTGAACGAGTCAGAAGGTTGCCGTACGGGCTTTGCAAAAGTTGACACAAAATGAGATTGTTGTCCTGTACATTACATCATTTACTAAAACTTCAAAAATGTAAAGACCTCCAGGCGGGGCGATGGCTTTTCCTCTGAGCTACATGAGTTAAAGTTGCTAGCTCTTGGGCTTCAAAATGCTTCAAAATAAGGCACGATCAGGACGCGCCGACAACTTGGACTGGATTGGGCAGTGACTTCAGCTCCTCTCAGGATGTCCTTGGTGCGGGGAACCTGTTTCAACGAGGGTCAGTACATCGAAACGTACTGGTGAAGGCAAGCTAACCCAACTATACCAATCAACACGTTGTTTATATGAAGCATGCACATTAATTGTGATCTTTCTATCTTGCCTTAGTTTATTTTACAATCAAGCAATATATATATAATTTCAGAAATAAACTTGCCGTCGTTCGGTGACATTTACCTGCCCGTCTGAACCACCTGCACAATACTTACCATGTCCTTCCCTGCCACGGAGACATAAGTTAGCTTTCAGCAGGTTTAAATATACGAGGGGATCACTGGCATGATGCCATAAGGGATGAGCTATAGTCTAGAACGAGGATGGTATACAACGAAAGCACTAGGGCGCTATACGCCATCCCGTCCAGGATAAGAGACTAAGCAAGAGTTTTGCCCGGATCGGATCGGTGCCAGTGCCCCAGCGACCGTCCGTAGGAACTAAGACCTTGTGCACAAGTTGTCAGTAATCAAATGGCGTCTATGTTAATTTATTAATTTATGCAATTGAGGCAACAAGAGTACAAGACAAGTAGCATTGCATGATTTATTTTGCAGAGTCTTTCTGAATAATTTATGGCATAACAGGGTGTGTTCCATGTTTAGCACAATTTATAGAAGAAATATATATTCTAACTAAAATTGAAGCATGAGGAAGAACATTCTAAACGAATTAGCATGCAATAAGGTAACCATTCACAAGTTGATTGACAAGCAATAATAATCTAAGTTTATTTTTTTTTATCTTGACATCTTTTATTTATTACTTGGTATCGTTTGATCGAGGCAAGCAAGAATACAAGATTTTAGATCTGAAGACTTGGAAGAAGGGTCAACTGAATCGAATATAAGCCACTCATAAGTTGGTTGGAAGGGGGAAAGGAAAGAGGAGCTTTAAGGCTCCGCTCGCACGACGCCTACTGCTCGTTCACCTGCATTGCCACGAACAACTGATCAATACCTCTTTCACTCTTTCCAATCCCGGAATTGAAGTGCATTTCAACGAACGGAAATAATAAAATCCATCGAAACCATTCAAGAAAATGCAAACAAATTCGAAAACCAATTCAAAGCCCGAAAGCAACAAAGCGACAGCGAAAACCAGGCAAGAAAACTTGCAACGGAGAGGTCCCTCTTGACTCTGCCGCTAAGTCAATCCTGGGGGCACGGTCCACTGAATATGGGAATCGATTCCGAAGAAGCAAATCCATAACGAGGATAAGATCTTGTTTCAATCTATCCCGATCGAACGATACCGACTTGTATTTCTTAGTCGCGTTCCCCAAATAGGGGGAACGGGGCACCACAGTAGGGGATGTTGCTTATCGTCTTGCCCTTTTGCCTTCGCTTCATAAAGTGCATGATGTATTTCACGTATCTCAGTTGCGTAGGTATGTCCCGGATCTGAGTCATGTACTCGATCACTCTGTATTACTCGTTGGTACCGACTTAATTTACGAGGAACATCCCGTATCTATTTTGTATTAGAGAGAGAAGGTACTCAAGAACCGGATTATCCGTCTTGTTTGTATTGGTTGGAGTCATCACTCCTTGGGGGAGTCGACGTGGGAGCACGATGACGATATTCAATCTCGGTATCCGTACCTATTCGACTCGTAAGATATATTTTCTTCGTATGCCTTCACATTTTTCATTACGTGGTCGGCAGGCACTCATATGAGATGATGTTGTTTTGCTTCATTATATGTGTTGTTATACTTGCTTATTTATATGTGTAGATTGCTTGTAATTAGTTGTTGCTTGTCTTGATATCTCTAACTAGCCTTCAGTTTAAATTCCAAGGACGAAAGTTTTCTAATGTGGATAAAGATGTCACTTTCCGTTCCCGAAATTTGTATTTGGAGCGTATTTAATTTTTTTACTAGCATAGTTGTATGTTATAGAGATACTAGACCCATTATTTGGTTCATTTGTCTCTTGGTTTATTTGTTTGGTTAGGGTTGATCATGAGTTGAACCCGTGGTCCAAACCTCAAACCCTCTATATATAACCCAACTTCACTCTCTCTCTATTCTTCTTCTTATTCTTCTTCTTCTATTCTCTCTCTTCGGTTTTTCCTCTCTCCATAGGCAAGTACACCTTGTATGAGGAATAAAGAAACCCTCTATTTTATTATTCCATTATGTTTATAATGAGTTTCTCCATACATTTAGAACTTGGTATTTTCGATTTTGGTGGATGGATTAGTGTAGATCAAGAATTTTAGTTTAGAAGCTTTTTCATGTATTCTTGAGTTTTCTTGGATTTTGATCTCCTAAAACTTTATGTTTTGAAAACTTGTTCTATGTTGACGAGAACTTGATTTTGAGTAGTTTAGAACTTTACTTTGCTAAATTCAGACATCATTTGAGGTTTCTATAGAAGAAACAAATTTTTGTTTTCGAATTTTTGGCCATAGTCGAAAAGCTGCTGTTGGAGGAGACGAAGGAGTACTATGCGGCACTATGTGCTATACGACCTAGACTTCTCGTCTCGAGTCAGCATGCGGCCAACCTTGTTGAACTCATGACTGAATCTGCACATGCGTCCCTTGACCAAATGCATGAACTTGGACGAATGAAACTTCACAAGTTGAAGAAATTTCTCTAAGTCCCAAAAGATTTCATGCGGCCAAGTGTGTATGCGGCCAAGAGGAGTATGCGGCCTCGTCGACCATTCGGCCAGGAGCTATGCGTCCCTCTTCTTCTTTACGCATAACTTCTCACCAACTTGGCACGACTTTGTATGATTTTGTTTTTTCTTTTGACACACTTTATTGCTTGTCACATCAGTCACATATATCGCTTTATGTCACTTCTTCTGACTTGTATTTATTGATTGTCATATTGCATATTTCCCGAAGAGGGGACCTTGCTTTGCCCATGCGTCCAAGCCAACCATACGGCCTCGACTTCATACTGTACCCTATCTCATGCGGTACCCTGTCTCATACGGCACCCTGCTTCATACGGCAGCTTGCCTATGCGCCTATATTCCTATGCGACTCCCTGTTTCTTGCACACGTTGGACACTTGCTTGGTTTAATATTTTTTTTTGATTGAATGATTGTGATGCTATGTGTTAAATCTAGAAATGAATTGTATGACCTAGATTTGGTCGTGTGCTAAATTTGACTAAGCACCTGACATGAGCCCTATAGTTGTGGCCTTATATGTACTAACTTGCTTATTAAATACTTTCCCTTGACCACCTTATTATACGTTGGATGGAATAATGGGCATAGTTCAACTCGGGGGAGGATCTGTAATTCTGGTCCTTGTTTGGTTTATGGATTAGGAATCTGATCTCGAGGGGTTCTCGCACTACTCTTATCCTCATCTATCGATATAATAAAGTGACTATTAATGTGACCAGTGTTTAACTGTCCTATCCTGAATACCTTGCTACGTGATAAACTTGTCCATGATCTTGATTCTAGAACTTATTCCTTTCCTGACTATTATATCCGTGCTGATACACTTGATCGCACTGAGAGTGCTACTTGATAGATATAAATATAGTGAGTCATAGTGCCACATACTCTTGCTACGTGATATATGTAATTATTTCCATGCACGAATCTGGAAGTTGGACAGTGACTTTAGCTGTGGCTAGATAGTATTGATTATTATATCACACTTGGGTGAATCCAGCTTTAACTTTTGAGTGACAATATGGGTTCGTATCAAGAGTGCCAGTACTTAACATACGACATCTAAGAAGGAATGTTTATGTGACCACGATATAGGATTCTAATTAAACCTAGGGTTAACTAGGCAACTTAATTTGTAGAGCATTAGGAGGAAACGGTATCTCGAGATCGTGCATGTCGAACCACCCTAAATTAGCTGGGAGTAAAGGTTGGCCACCACGGAATGTTCTTATCTGATTTAATTATAAGACCGAGCCATTTTATTTCTTATAGAAAGTCTAGAACTGTTAGTGATTTATAATTAGCTCAGTCCCCTTGCAAGAGACTGGTGCATCATTTTACATATATACTTGCTCGTATGTCATTGATTCAGCCAGCCTTGCTCGATTATGGTACGATTTGAGGATACTCTATATTACATTACTGGGATAACCCAGAGATCACATATCAAGCCGTAATACATGATTGGCCGTCTAATTTGCTTATAGTATGTGTCTAGCCAGGAAAGTGGTCTATCGTGGTATGATGATTCAACCCATGTCCTTGTTTGGTTGTTGGGTTACGTCATTATGTAACTATAATCCATGGAAATAAGCTATATTATTTCTTATATTGTATCTTTGCTTGCGTATTGTACCTTTTATTGAGTGGAATTAGGGACACAAGCTGTTATGGCATAGTTTAACTCATGTCCTTGTTTGGTTGTTAGGTTGCGTTGTTGTGTTACGATAGGCTGTGGACTGAAACTACGACATAGAATTATTTTTACCTTGACCATAATCAAGGGACGTATTCTATCTTGATATGATAGGACACTTCTTGTCCTTACTTGGTGAAGGAGTGTTGTATCATGTCATGGATGGGTCATATACCATTCATTGTTGGCTCACGCATATCATGCTATAGAACTGGTTTTGTTTCATTATTTCGTGCTTCCATTGTGGTACTTGCGATTTGGGGTCTGACCCCTCTTGTTTTGTATGGCCAAGTTTAGAGCCAGCACCTGAGGATCAAGCTTACTTCTCCCTCACTGATGGCACACACCAGAAGGATGGTTGTTAAGGGTCACGAGTGGGTTTCTTGTTTTACTGCTCGTCTTTTGTAAACTATATTCTTTTGGGCGTTTAGCCAAACACACCTGCTAACCAGAGAATCTGGGTACTAGTTCCCGACATGACTGTATTATATTCAGACTGTAGCTGACTCACTGTCATGTGTACTTTTGATTGTGTATCTGGCATATCATTTTGTATCGCTAGATCTCAAGAATATTCTGTTGCGGCATTTAGGATGCCTTACTGCTTACGCTGAAATATTCTATGGTATTGATACTTATTTGAATGATTGAGACAATAGAAGTTCTTGATCCTAGGAGACTTGATTGTAGTATGCACCCCCTTATCTCTAAACAACATTAACACATTGCGGGTTGCTTCAATATTCCGCAAGGTGTGGTTGGCTGAGTCATTCCTCCGCTCTCCAGTATTCTAGTTCTGGGGCATGACAAGGTTTTAGTGGTGGACCATGCAGGTCTGGTTTTTCAGATATGTGGGGTGGCTAGATCATAGGATGTCTCAATAAAATATGCTCCTCCTTGAAATCCTGAATCTGTCTTCTCGAAACTCAGCTTGACTTATGTTCCTTTGATTCCTCGATCCTTTCTCATCCTGTTCTTGATTTGTCTTGTGTCCTTTTCCTTGGGGCTTCTCCAGCATCGGTGGGTGGAGCACCAACAATTTTAGCAGGACAAGGATCTGTTGGTCCACAGCGAGAGGCAACACCTGTACCTGGAGGGTCAGGGTAGAACCAGTAGAGGAGCACGAGGAGAAAAATATACCAGAAGTTATAGTACCCCCAGTCGTACCCACAGTGCCAGTAGCACTTGATACACCGACATTGAATCATATGAGGGATGATGGCGACACAACAGCGTCAGCAGCTTCAGTAGCAAGGGAAGAATATCTTGTTAAATCAAGTATTACAGACGGCCTTGGAAATGAGTGTTAGAACAGACTCAGAGGCATTGGTGAGGTTCTGCAGACTCAACCCTAAGTATTTTGATGGCACAGAGGACGCCATTACCACATATGCTTGGCTGTAGAGTATAGAGACGATATTGACAATGGTAAAGGTTCCGGCTGAGGAACAAGTTAATCAGGTACTATTGCAACTCCAGAACCTTGCTAGAGATTGGTGGACAGTAGAAGAAGTTGGATTAAGACAACATATTTCATGGGACAACTTCAGGCCCATTTCAGGGTTAAGTATTTCGGAGTGGTGGCACAGTATGAGGTTTATCAACCTCAATCAGTCTGGGAGGATGGTGGATAGTTACGCGGCAAAGTTCTGCAGGCTTAACAGATTTTCTCTAATAATGGTTACAACAGAACCAGAGAGTGCAATGAAGTTTTAGTACGAACTTTATTTGGAAATTCAGCAACTGTAGAGGGTCATAACTACTAGACTTTCGGCGAAGTATTAATCGCATCTAGGCGACATGAGCTGAAGATGCAGAGGTTAGCTTCAAGGATGGGAGGCCAGAAGAGGTCTCATGCACAGAGCGGAGGAGAAGGACCAGCACAGCAGACTTCATCACCATCTCCTGCCATTCGCATTTATCACACATCACTAAGGAGGCTAGTGGCATCGGCAACAACAATACCAGTTCGGCCGTATCAGCCGAGGCAACAACAACGACTGGGAGGCCAGTGCCATAACAAAGATGTGTGTAGGACAGTACAAGAGTTGTGCCTACGATGTGGTAGTCCAGATCATCGTATTGCCAATTATTCGATGATATAGAGGATTGAAGGACTAACGTATCGGTTAACATTACCAATACATGAGCAGCTTAGTACAGAGGGCCAGCACTGGCAATCAGGCCATTGGCTCAACGTTCATTGCAGATGCAAACTCAGATGTACAACCAGTAGAGGAATCAACAATATGGGCAGCAGAGGCCATAACTGCGTATTCAAGGGAGGCATCAACAAGGGCACATCAAGGTCAAGGGCAAGCTTTTACGCTATCCCTTGAGGAGGCCTTGGCATCAGGTGATGTGGTGGCAGGTAACATTCTCATTACATCTTTTCCTGCCATAGCATTATTTGATTCGGAAGCATCTCATTCATTTGTATGTGCATGATTTGTGACACGTATTGGATTAGTGTTCGAGGCATTGCCAGAGAGACAGAATATACTCATTGGTAATAGTCTCGTAGGAGTCAGTAGAGTATGTTTAGCGTGTCCAATCGTAGTGTGCAGGCATTTATTACCTGCTAGGTTGATCGAGTTCCCTATGGGTAATTTTGACGTTATTTTAGGCATGGACTGGTTAAGGGACAGTCATGCAACGATGGATTATCGTAGGGGTACAATATTGTTTAACATTCCTGGCAAGGAAGAGCTTATCTTTAACAAAATGGTGAATGATCATCATGAAGGTCTCATTGCAGTAGTAATGTGAGTTGAAGATCAGTTTCCCAAAGTGATTGAAGAATTTCTTGACGTATTTTCGGAAGAGCTTCCAGGATTACCCCCAGTAAGAGAAGTGGAGTTCTGCATAGAGTTAAAACCAGGAGCAAAACAAGTTTCTGACAAGGTCTATCAGATGTCACCAATGGAACTTAACCAATTGTATCAGCACGTGGAGAAAATGAAGAAAAATAAGTTTATCAGGGCTAGTGGATCACCATGGGGAGCACTAGCACTTCTAGTAAAGAAGAAGGTCTACACAGTTATGAGTCGACTATAGGCAGATGAATGCCTTAATAGTGAAAAACAAGTATTCATTGCCGATGATTGATGACTTGTTTAACTAATTTATTGAAGCAAAAGTATTTTTCAAGATGGACCTTCGATCAGGGTATTATCAAGTAAGGGTCCGGGAGCAAGATATACCAAAGACAACATTTCGATCTCAATATGGACATTACGAATTTTTAGTTTTGCCATTCGGATTGACCAATGATCTAGCAATATTTATGGATTTGATGAATTATATCTGCATTTCATACCTCGATCAATTTTTAGTGGTATTCATAGACGACATTCCCTTTTACTCCAACAGTGGAGAAGAGCATGAAAAACATCTTCGAAAAGTGTTGTAAGTCCTGAGGGAGCATCAGTTGTATGCCAAGCTCAGTAAGTGTGAATTCTGGTTAGATCGTGTGTCATTCTTGTGGCACATTATCTCAGGAGCGGGAGTGTCAATGGACCCCAAGAAGGTTGAAGCAGTAAAGAATTGGCCAGTCCCGAAGACAGTAGCAGATGTTCAAAGTTTCTTAGGATTAGCGGAATATTATCGAAGGTTCGTGGCAGATTTTGTACGAATTTCAGCGCCAATGACTCGTCTAACCCGCAAGGAGAAGAAGTTTGTTTGGCCGGTAGAGTGCCAAGCAGCATTCGAGAAGTTGAAGAAGAATTTGATATCAGCACCGATCTTTACACTTTCAGTAGGATCAGAAGGATTCCCAGTTTATTGTGATGCATCTAGGAAAGGACTGTGATGTGTATTGATGCAGCACGGAAAGGTGATAGCTTATGCATCTCTACAGCTTCAAGATTATGAGAAGAATTATCCAACACGTGATTTGGAGTTAGCAGCAGTAATGTTTGCTCTCAAGTTGTGGAGGCATTACCTATATGGCGATCGGGTGAAAATATTTATAGATCACAAGAGTTTGTAGTACATATTCACCCAGAAGGAATTGAATATGAGGCAGAGGAGGTATCTAGAATTGTTTGGTGATTACGATATAGCACTTCAGTATCATCCAGACAAGGCAAATATTGTGGCAGATGCTCTAAGTAGGAGAGGCAGCTCATTCATTTTGACAACTCAGAAGAACATATTAGAAGATCTTCGAGAGATGGGCATCGAGGTAGTGTTACCTCAAGGAGCGAAAGTACTAGCCAGACTTCAGATATAGTCAACTTTGGTAGAGAGGATCAAGACAGCCCAAGCAGAAGATTCTCAGATTCAGAAGCTTAGGACAAAATGTGAGTCGGATCTTAGGAAGGAATTAAATATTCGTGAAGACAAAACACTCAGATTTGGAAACCGTCTTTGTGTGCCAAGTGGAGATATCAGAAAGAAAGTAATGACCGAGGCACACAGTTCTCAATATTCTATACATCCAGGAGGCACAAAGATGTACCAAGATATCAAGCAACATTTTTGGTGGAACAGAATAAAAAGAGAGATAGCTCGATTCATTTTATGATATCTCGTATGTCAGCAAGTGAAGGCAGAACAATAAAGACCAACAT
Organism: Iris macrosiphon; assembly: GCA_036927795.1. Taxonomy (NCBI): domain Eukaryota; kingdom Viridiplantae; phylum Streptophyta; class Magnoliopsida; order Asparagales; family Iridaceae; genus Iris; species Iris macrosiphon. Next base: position 63,484,092 of record JAYESA010000014.1, read on the forward strand.
GATTATTACAACCACTGCCTATTCCAGAGTGAAAGTAGAAACACATTACGATGGACTTTGTGATCGGTTTACCTAGATCCCCTACTAGGCATGATGCAGTTTGGGTAATAGTAAATTGACTCACGAATGTGGCACATTTTCTTTCCTTCCGAGTAGGACAGTCTACAGAGCAATTAGCAGGAATGTATATACGGCAGATCGTAAGGTAGCACAAAGTTCTAGTAAGTATAGTGTCAGATCGTGATACTCGCTTTATATCACGTTTATGGCAAAAGCTTGCACGAGCGCTTGGGTACCAAGTTGAGATTTTGTACCGCGTATCATCCCCAGACAGATGGGAAACAGAAAGGATAATCCAAACTTTAAAAGATATGTCGCGGGCTTGTACCTTAGACTTTGGTTGATCTTGGAAAGATCATCTTCATTTAGTAGAATTTTCGTACAATAACCGTTATCAGGCCAAAATACAGATGGCTCCTTTCGAAGCATTGTACGAAAGGAAGTGCAGATCATCCTTTGCATGGGATGATATTGGTGAATGGAAGATGTTGGGGCCTGAGATAATCACTCAAACAGTTGAGGTGGATAAGCATTTCAGAGAGCAACTTTGGGTTGTACAAGATCTTCATCAGCATTGGGAAGATCAACATCGTAGGCCGTTAGAGTTTTCTGTCGGTGACCACTTATTTTTGTGAATTTTGCCCACCCATGGAGTCATTAGATTTGGGGTTCGCGGGAAGCTTAGTCTGCGATACGTAGGATCGTTTAATATTCTCGTGAGGGTAGGGGATGTTGCTTATCGTCTTGCCCTTCCACCTTTACTTCGTGAAGTGCATGATATATTTTATGTGTCTCAGTTGCGTAGGTATGTCCCAGATCCGAGTCATATCCTCGATCACTCTGAGTTAGTCGTTGGTACCGACTTAACTTATGAGGAACAGTCTGTGTCTATTTTGGATCAGAGAGAGAAGGTACTCAAGAACCGGACTATCCGCCTTGTTCATGTTGCTTGGGGTCATCACTCCTTGTGGGAGTTGACGTGGGAGCGCGAGGACAATATTCGATCTCAGTACCCGCACCTATTCGACTCGTAAGGTATTTTTTTTCTTATGCCTTCACATTTTTTATTCCGTGGTCGGAAAGCACTCATATGAGATGATATTGCTTTGCTTCATTATATGTGTTGTTATACTTGCTTATTTATATGTGTAGATTTCTTGTAATTAGTTGTTGCTTGTCTAGATATCTCTAGCTAGCCTTGAGTTTGAATTTCGAGCACCATTTTTTTCTAAGGTGGATAGAGATGTCACTCACCGTTTTTGATATTCGTATTTGTAGCGTATTTAATTTTCTTGTTAGCATAGTAGTATGTTGTAGAGAGACTAGACTCATTCTTTGGTTCACTTGGCTTTTGGTTTATTTGTTTGGTTTAGGTTAATCATGAGTTGAACCCATGGTCTAAACCTCAAACCCTCCATATATAACCCAACTTTATTCTCTCTCTTCTCATTATTCTTCTTACATTCTTTCTTTTAGGTTTTCTCTCTCTCCATAGGCAAGTACACCTTGCATGAGTGTAAACCCCCTCACCAAAAATAGATATTTTGTGTGTATTTTATATTATTATATATTATTTTAAATATTAAATTTCTGTAGAGTATTCTCGTAGTTAATTAGAAAATAAATTTCTTGATATATTTACTTATATAAATATTTATTTAGAATTATTTTTAGACTATTTTAGATATTGGAAAATTTTCTAGAATTTTTGGGTAATTAAAACATATTTGCATATTGTTCCTACCAAATATTTATTTTACTAGAATTTCTGGGACTTCCCTGATTTACTATGAGACCATACTTGCATATTGTTCCTACCAAATATTTATTTTAAGTTAAAATATTTAATTATATTTTTCTGTAATTTATTTAGAATTTAAGAATTTATTTGGATTTTTGAAATTATTTAGGATTTATTTGGATATATATAGCCTTAATATTAGATAGATGCTAATTTAGTGTTAATAGATATTAATAAGATTATATATAAATTATTTTTATTATCTTTAATTCTATTTAAGATTATAAATTATTGAGATAAACTCAAACTCTATTTTAAATTAATTCAAATCCTGAGCCTACTAGGAAAGCAACTTCATGCATATCCTATTCTTATTTAAACTCATCCTAATCATATCCAAATTAACAAATCCTAGTCGTATTCAATTAAATAGTCTCCACAATTATAAATACCTATTAGACTTATGTAATAAACCATCTTTCATAATTTTCTATCCCAAACTCCTCACTTTTTCGTCCAAAAACAAACAAAATTTGTCATAAATTCAGTCTCATTTTCTAGTAGTTTTGACGACTTAAAAAGACGATATCTCCTAGCTCCGGACTCCAAACGCACTCTAGTTTTTTTGTTAGAACTATATCAAGTTTAGTTTTCTGAATATATAAATTATTTTAATAATTTATGAACCTATTTTTTCAGAAAATTCTAAAAGTGCCAGTTGTTCAAAATCAGACGCGTTTTCGTATTTTTGAGATTTTGGGAGAATCCGAATTTGGAATTACGAGCCGTTTAAAGTTTCGAAAATCTGATATGATGAACTTCTATAAAATTATTTTTCCAGAATTTAACATTTAAGTTTAATCTACTGTAAAATTCGTGCAATATAGACATAAATAGGAAACCACCGAAAACTGTCATCTGTGGGCCCTTATGGACATAACTCTTTACCGACTTGTGATTTTATTAAACCGTTGATTTTGGTGTTCATGTAGCATTCAAATCTATAGAATTCCACATACAAATCCAGGATTTGAGTCGGTTGACTTTTTGGTCAATGGATTGCCTTGATTTGTGTGCCATGGATCACAAATTTGTAATGTTGACTTTCTTTGGACCGAAATAAAGGTTTAATAAAATTAAATTATAATAAGATTAAAAATACTATTTTAGGTTATTTTATTCAGAATTATAATAGATTAAAATGGAGGAAACTATTCACCCAGTTTTGTAACCTAACTTGTTTAATTTATGTGACGGGTAGATCGGACGACGCCTTGAGTTGGGACTTCATCCTTTTTTTTCAGACTAGGCAAGATACCTTGCCAAATTTCTTACAGTACTTTGCATGCTTATTATATTTTTATATATTTATTGCATGTGTGTTTTCTTTTAGTCATAATTATATATTATATATGTTGATACACACTTGACACATAATATCATGTGAGAGAAGGACAATCAGTAGGCGTATGGGCTATAACCACTCTGGTAAACCGTAGTAACTAGCACGTACTACGGTAGTTGTGTCGCGCTGGTCGCTACCCTCGAGGTATTCGATTTTTGGTGTCGCGCTGGTCGCTACCCTTGAGGTATGTCGATTTCTGATGTTCCTGACGTGTGTGTGAGTTGTGAGATTTGATAGAGTAGCCTACCCATGTCCATACGTCAAAAAGTTGTCCTCATTATGCATATTCATATAGATTGTCTTGTACAGCGTACTTATATATTTTCTGTCTATTATGCATGTTTACTGTATTCAATTGGCATGCTTCTATGTATCTTGTTACGTTTCTCTGAGGACCTGGTCTCTTTCCAGGTGTAGATGATCTTGACTATTCGCAGGAGCACGGATCAGGACTTGCTACTTATATCTTTCGAGGAGGTCTTATCTTCGAGTCTCATGGTTCATTAGATGTTCTTATGTGGTTTCCCTTATATTCTAGTTTGGCAGTGGATTTGTTTCCACCCTACTATCATTCTTTGATACTTCATATTGAGATTCAGTTATATAGTAGATTGGTTATTTATTTCTATTTGATTCTGTGGATGAGATTTAGTTATGTCCTGTGACTTATGATAATTATATACCACATGTGAGTTAACATTCATATTACAGCGTACGTGTGTATTATGGTATTCATATATTGGAGTTGCCATATACATACTGCTGGCATGCTTACGTATTCCTAGTCCTACGTATTTTGGGACTGGGGCGTGACATATTTTTGTGGTGGCCCATGCAGGTCAAGAGCATATTGTCTCGGTTATGTTACTGTACCGAGCAAGCCTGCAAATAGGATTAGAGTATAGGATCTCATCCATATTTGACTATGACTCACCTTCCTTTCAGTCTGTTCTATTTAAATAATTACATCCTGCTTGATTCATGTACTTCCCTAGTAGTTCCTTCAATATAGCCTTCTGCTAAAATATATGAATCCTTGTTATTAGGATGATAATTAGGGTAACTTTGCTACTAAGAATACAACTAGAATATTGGCACATCACTAAGTTTAGAATACCTAATGAACCCTAGCATCCCTTACCTGTAGATTAATTGACCACTATCCCTTCATATATTTATGAAGGACTTGAGAGTAGTATAGACACGACTAGTGACCATATTGTTTGACCCTAGTATTGAGGAACCAATAGAAATCCAAGATTGAACATTAGGACTAAAACCTAACTTTCATAGTGAGATAGTATTAGAGAAATATAAATTTAGTTCTTGTCCTGATATTAGCAGAACAGTACCTTAGGAAGCCAAGAGGAAAGAATATATTATTTTTCTTGATCATACCTCGAATACAGAGATTAGCATACCACCTTTCCTTAAGAACCCATGATATTATCAACAGCCTCTTATTTTAATTTCATATCTTGTTCCTCCGAAACCTTAACGCTCGCTATTTGTGCGGCGACTAAAATTTTCTTTCATCTTTCAATTCGTGCCACCTAACCCTTCTGATTGTAGGCCAAGTGATTTCCATTTATGTTAGGATATATAGTTTACTAGATTTATAGTTGTTAATCTTGAATTTTGAAATTATGTGCTTAGTAGTTAGAACTTGATAGTTGAGTTGTTCATTTAGATCATGATTTTTTTTTATTATCCTTTAGTTTTAAATCACGTAATTTATACTTTTACTCATCATAATCCAGCGTACCTATATTTTCTGTACTACCTCAACTTATGCTGCTATATTATAGCCTAGTTTTGCAAGCCTATTCTTTTATCGAGCTTGTTCATGACATATGTATTATTGTGTGCATACTCTAATACATGGTCTATTTAGAATCGGTGTATTATTGTCTGATCAACCTTAGTGCGCTTGGTTCGCTCTTCGCATAACTACTTTATGTGGATTGAGATATATAGTTGACTAGTAGACGAATATACTTGCCATCTAGACTTGTCAGAGCATATCATATTAGGTACATAACTGTTCTGATATGAACATACGAATAAGAATTTATCAAAATATGTTTCAATCCATAACTGCCTTGGTAACTCCCTTTTGAATTCTTTAATCGCTTTGAACCCCGTACTTGTATTCTATCACGTCCTCCTTGAATTCTTTATTATTGTTCTCTGTCTTCCTCTATTTCGAAAAGACGAACGCTCGTGCTTGGTATAAGTTTGATACACGTAGAGTACTAGATATACCCCATAGGCCATCGTATTACTTGGTGACTAATTTCGTAATTAAGGGCATATCATAGGGGATATATTTGGTGTTAAAACTTTTGAGGATTGAATAAAACAATTAAATAATTTAAGGAATATTTTTTTAAATGTATAGCCTTATGTGATAGATGGGTAAATTCTAAGTTGGGTAGAAGTCACATTGATAACTTGAGGTAAATTTCTTTTAGATTGTGATCAAGTAAGATTAGATTGAGAGATCTAAGTCATTTTAAATTTTGAGAATTTTTTTGTAGAATGATTAAGATGATGATGATTTAATAAAATTTGATATATTGATATTGAGGACCAAATATTTATACTTTGAGCACATGATTTAAAATTTGAATATTGAAGGTTGAATCATCAATTTAAAGTTTGAGGATAAATGTAGAAATTTAGACTTGAAACAATTGGTTAATTAGATTTAAAAAATTTACAATTTGATGATTTGAATTAAAAATTGAATTTTGATTATTGGATCACCCATTTGAAATAGTGATGATGAAAATTGAATTTAAAATTTGAAGAGTACGGAATTCATACGTTGAGAATAGGAATAAGATTTGATTAGAATTGTTATTATTTAAAATCTAGAGGAGATTATGATAGTTGGATATCGTGATATAAAAATTAATGTGGGTTATTTAAATCTTGAAGATGTTATATGGATTCAATTTAAATTTGGATGTTGATGATTTAAAAAAGTGAGAAGCGATTACAATAGGTTGAATTTTGATTTGAACAGTGATTATCTTAATTTTGAAGTGATTGCAATGAATTTGAATAGATTTCGTTATTGAAATTTTTGGAAGAGATTGCGATTGACTTGTCATATATACAAATGTAAAGGATTTAGCAAATCATGTCTTATTTTTTAATTTCGAGGACAAAATTTTTGTAAGTTGGGTAGATTGTAAACTCCCTCACCCAAAATAGGTATTTTGTGTGTATTTTATATTATTATATTTATTATAGATTATTTTAAATATTAAATTTCTTTAGAGTATTCTCGTAGTTAATTAGAAAATAAATTTCTTGATATTTACTTATATAAATATTTATTTAGAATTATTTTTATAATATTTTAGATTTTGGAGATTTTTCTAGAATTTTTGGGTAATTAAAACATAGGAAACGTAAATTTCTAAGACTTTTCTGATTTACTATGAGACCATATTTGCATATTGTTCCTACCAAATATTTATTTTAGGTTAAAATATTTAATTATATTTTTTGTAATTTATTTAGATTTTAAGAAATTTATTTGGATTTTTGAAATTATTTAGGATTTATTTGGATATATATAGTCTTAATATTAGATAGATGCTAATTTAGTGTTAATAGATATTAATAAGATTATATATAAATTATTTGTATTATCTTTAATTCTATTTAAGATTATAAATTATTGAGATAAACTAAACTCTATTTTAAATTAATTCAAATCCTGAGCCTGAAAGCAACTTCATGCATATCCTATCCTTATTTAAACTCATCCTAATCATATCCAAATTAGCAAATCCTAGTCGTATTCAATTAAGTAGTCTCCACAATTATAAATACCTATTAGACTTATGGAATAAACCATCTTTCATAATTTTCTTCCCAAACTCCTCTTTTTTTCGTCCAAAAGCAGTCAAAATTCGTCATAAATTCAGCCTCATTTTCTAGTAGTTATGACGACTTAAAAAGACGATATCTCCTAGCTCCGGACTCCAAACGCACTCTAGTTTTTTTGTTAGAACTATATCAAGGTTAGTTTTCTGAATATATAAATTATTTTAATAATTTATGAACCTATTTTTCCAGAAAATTCTAAAAGTGCCAGTTGTCCGAAATCAGACGCGTTTCCGTATTTTCGAGATTTTGGGAGATCCCGAATTCGGAATTAAGAGCCGTTTGGAGTTTCAAAAATCTGACATGATGAACTTCCATAAAATTATTTTTCCAAAATTTAACATGCAAGTTTAATCTACTGTAAAATTCGTGCAACGTAGACGTAAATAGAAAACCATCGAAAATTATCATCTGTGCGCCCTTATGGACATAATTCTTTACCGACTTGTAATTTTATGAAACCGTTGATTTCGGTGTTCATGTAGCATTAAAATCTATAGAATTTCACATACAAATCCAAGATTTGAGTCGGTTGACTTTTTGGTCAATGGATTGCCTCGATTTGCGTGCCACGGATCACAAATTTGTAAAGTTGACTTTCTTTGGACCAAAATTAGGGTTTAACAATAAAATTAGATTATAATAAGATTAAAATACTATTTTAGGTTATTTTATTCAGAATTAAAATAGATTAAAATGGAGGAAATAATTTATCCAGTTTTGTAACCTAACTTGTTTAATTTATGTGACGGGTAGATCGGACGACGCCTTGAGTTGGGACTTCATCCTTTTTTTCAGACCAGGCAAGATACCTTGCCAAATTGCTTACAGTACTTTGCATGCTTATTATATTTTTATATATTTATTGCATGTGTATTTTCTTTCAGTCATAATTATATATTATATATGTTGACACACACTTGACATATAGTATCATGGGAGGGAAGGACAATCAGTAGGCGTATGTGTAAGCCCCCTGATTTTTCAAGAATTTTTTATTTGAATTTTTCATAATTTTCTGTAATTTTTTGGGATTTTTTTGTACTTAAAACCTAGGTATTTTATAATTAAATAATTTTTAAATATTGTTAATTAATATTAAAATATTATAAAAATAATATTTTATGGTGTAAAATAAAAAATCGGACATAGAGAAAATTTTCGGGAATTTATTGGACCCCGGAAGCATTTTTAAAGCCCTAAAAACTAAGTTTAAATAAACCGAATTAAACCGGGTTTATTTCCAAAATAAACCAAACCAACTCAGACCCGGTTCAGTTGAACCGAACCTAGCCTTATTGGGTCGGGTCGGATCGAAACTCGACCCAAAACCCGCAGACCCAAACCCGCACCCTAGCCTTAGCGGATCGGGCCGGATCCGCCGCCCGACCCGCTGACCCGACCCGGACCCGTAACCCAAATCCCAATCAGAACCCTAATTGGATTCCTACCGACAACACTGTTCCGACCAGCCCCTATAAAATCCCTCCGCCGTTGCCGAAACCCTAATCACCTCGTTTTCCTCCCGGCCGCCCTCGACAACCCGTCTTCCCCGACCTATCTCCCCTTTCCCGCTCCGCCACCCTCACCTCGAACCCCCAGCCGAGGCCACCGCCTCTTCTCCCTCCGCCATCGTCCCCGAGCAGCGCCCCACGATAGAACTCTCCGCCGACCTCGACTACCTTCCTCTCCGCCCTAGCCCAGATCGCCACCACCTCTCCCGACCATCCCCCTGCTGTTCTCCCCCGACCCCAAGCCCACCGGAGCACGAGTCCGTCTCCGCCCATCCACGAACCCGCAGCCCCCGAGCGCCGCCCACAGCCCCAGCCCGACCTCGCCGCAGCAACTCCGGTCAGAGCCGCCCCGGCCAGCAGTGCCTCAGCCCGACGCAGCCCCGACGAGCCCCCGACCGCCTCCACCGTGCCCTCCGGCCATCAGAAACCCTAACCCTAGAACGGACACAGCAGCCCCGTGTTGGTGTGTCAAGTCGACCCACGGACACGAGAAATCGGTCTTCACAGAGCCCTGTTCAGGTAATCCATTCTCTCTCCTCGTTGCCCCGTTTTCGATTCCATCAGTTATGACACGTAGACTGTGTGACCCCCTCGATGCTCGTGCAACCCGCTCGGTGTATCGCGTCCTGTGGCGATCGCATACCGCGATCCAAAAAAGGAAAATAATGCCCTATTTTTTCCCGGAACTGAGTGCGCCCTGCCAAACGGGACGACTTGGTCGTGCGCGGTCTTCACCGAAATGTGCGCGCCGTCGATACGGACGTGCGGGATTTTGCAGAAGTTGTTTTGGATGTGCGTGCACACCGGAATCAACGCGTATCCGCCGACAACGTCCCGTATCCGCATGTTCTGGAATACGTTATAACTTTGTGTACACACGTCGGATCGAAACAAAACTTGCGCCATCGGACTCGTAGCAATACGCTAGTCCTGTGACCCAAGTTTGGTTCGATTCTGAGAACGTTGACAAAATTGCGTATCGTGGGCCCCATAGGCTCCACTTGACGGGCGATTTTGTGATCGGCTCATCGGAATCCAATTCTGAAAGTTTCGTTGGGTTCGTATCATCGTTCCTGACTTGTTGACACTAAGTTTGACGAATTTGGAGACCTTTGACCCTGACACATTTTTCGGTGCAAAGCGGCCCACATGTGGACCCCGCTTTGACCAGAAACTGTGATTTTTGCCCCTGTGTCCAAATTGGACTCAAGGACAGGCGTTTCTAGCTATTTGATATTTTCTGAATTTGATAGTGATGTTTATTTCAGCAATCGGAGGAGTACCTGCAATTCCTACTGAAGTCAGAGCTACAGTTGGAGCCAGAACCCTAGGCAATTGTACCTTGCCAAAACTTGCAGTCCTTGTTACTTATTTCCTTGGCTTATATATATATATATATATTGTTGTACATGCTTGACCTAGGACCGTGTGGCTTACTTAGCGTCCTATTAATAGTCGGGTGCCAACACCGTACGCGGCGTTGTGTATTGTCATCTAGACATGGATACCGAGACCCCCTATTTCTCGTACTTGTCTTATCAAGTACATCATAACCCAGGATACTTGACACTATTCATGAGACAGAATCTTCCTGAGATATTCATGGTGATTCTATATAGGATACAGGTTTTATGACATAGACATTATATTCCTAGACATTATATGACTTGTTGCATTAGATATGATCTTACGTGACATGGACATGGGGCCTCATGGACATGAGACGTATGATTACATTGGGTGGGGAGAGATACACAGGCTACATGTTGACTATATTGTGCCGGCGTCTCAATCTCTCGCTGAGCTAGACGACCACATGATATCACTGCTACCGGCTCCCCTACACAGAGCTTGTAGTAGTTTCAGCCTGAGTTCTAGTGCTGCTCTCATCTTGCATATCACTTAGCTGGTTATTTAGTGTTCCAAATATATATAATTATATACATCTATTAGTGTATATACACACATACGTATTTTGTACAAATACTAAGAGACACTTATGTATATATTATATACGTTTTATTGGTATATACTTGGAGTGTAAATGTATATTATATACGTGTCCCTACTAGATGACCCTAGTTGACTAGTGCCCTGCCTGACATGGCCCTGAGACCAGTATTTTGACTGTGTTAAGTGTAGCATCTGATGCAAATGTGGTTTGCTTGTGTTATGTTTATAGGACTGTTGGTTTACCCAGGGGATACTCTGGAACAGGACATTGGTTTTACCAGCTAAGGACCCAAGGCAAGTACATTCTCTGATTAGTTTCTAATTTATGATATCTCCTATGTTCACTGTATCTAGTGTAAATATCCATGTTCTCGACACATTGGTTACACGGACTGGTATACACGGATCTCGTCATGAGATATTATTCCTTATTCATGGTGTAGCTTGTACAAGACTTGTTTCCTTGATATCTTGTGCATGTACAGACACTGATTCCCGGGGAGATTTGCTACCTTCCTAGGGAATCCCGTGCCATAGCATACCATGATTGGATCTACTATATCAGTCGGGGGTTTGGGGAGTACTTTAGTGTAGATATGTGATCATACCCAACTATCCATGCATCATAGCTCACCCCACATCTCACGTCGGGTGCGGCCTGACCATCTCCATGCCTCATAGCTGTTACGTGTGATTAGCCTGACCTCTCCATGCATCATAGCTAACCAGCGGTTAGCCTGACCTTCCATGAATCATAGCTAATCACATGTAACCAGCCTGATCAAGTTCCCAAGCCGATCACATGTTAAAACTAGTACTCACACACTAGTCATAGAATTCTTGCTCATTGACATATTGTTTTTCTTCCTGCATTTACTTACAGTATTTCCAGTATATTTCTTTTCTTGTACATTTCTCGTACCTATACATGCATCTGGTATGTTTCCATCTAGAACTGCTACATAGTTTATGTCATTTATATAGAACTGCTATTTAGAGATGTACTTTGCTCCTTCCTGACTGGAAAATATTTTTCCAGACTGTGACCTTAGTGGACTTGTTCTGACACTTGGAGATTGGTTGTTACTGATTACAGGTATGATTGTTTTATCATTAGTCTTGTGTTGTACTCTTTTGTTCTTCAAATTCTTATCGTGCTGTAATTGTGATTGAGTATGTTGTTCATCTTTATAGTGTTATCCGTGTCTCCTTATGGAGTTGGATACTAGTGTGAGATTATTTAGATAGTACTTGACCTAGACAGCGTTCTACCGCCGATGCTGCGGCGTAGGCTGGACGTACCCACGCACTCGTGCCCCTAAACCGGGTGCGGGTCGTGACACCCCTATTGTTTCATTTATTGCTGGAGAGACACACAGGCTACAGGTTGACTATATTATGTCGGCGTCTCAGTCTCTCGCTGAGCTAGACGACCACATGATATCACTGCTACCGGCTCCCCGACACAGAGCTTGTAGTTGTTTCAGCCTGAGTTCTAGTGTTGTTCTCACTTACATTTCACATAGATGGTTACATATTTACCCTATTTATTTATTTATTTATTCTATTTAACTGCATTATTATGGCTTGTATTATCTGTGCCTTGCTATGTCCCCTGAGGACCTGGATCCGGATTATGTCCCCAGGATTAGCAGAGGAGATCCACCCAGAGTTATACAGTACAGGAGCATTAGCAGAAGCAGGAACAGGAGCAGTTACTGGAGCAGTACCAGATACAGTAGACGAGTGATCACCGAGGGTATCTTCTGAGTATATACTGTTCCATACTCAGTATTGGCTGTAGTTATCTTATTTCTTGTATCTTGACAGATGTATCAGACTCATTATCGGGTTATTTCCCGAGTTTATATTTTATTGAGATTGATCTTGCTTTATGATTCTGATATTGTTGTATTCATTTCTGTGGATGAGATTAGTATATCTAAACCCTTATTGTTGTACTGCAGCTTAAGTATGCCCCGATGGATCCATTAAATTGGGTTTGTCCATCGGTGTGTGCTGCTAGCCATTGTCACGTGTCTAGTCCCTCGATATGTTAGGACTGGGGCGTGACAGTATGGGCTATAACCACTCTGGTAAACCGTAGTAACTAGCACGCACTACAGTAGTTGTGTCACTTTGGTCGCTATCCTCGAGGTATGTCGATTTCTGGTGTCGCGTTGGTCGCTACCCTTGAGGTATGTCGATTTTTGATGTTCCTGACGTGTGTGTGAGTTGTGAGATTAGATAGAGTAGCCTACCCATGCCCATACGTCAAAAAGTTGTCCTCATTATGCATATTCATATATATTGTCTTGTACAGCGTACTTATATATTTTTTGTCTATTATGCATGTTTACTGTATTCAATTGGCATGCTTCTATGTATCTTGTTACGTCCCTCTGAGGACCTGGTTCCTTTCCAGGTGTAGACGATCTTGACTATTCGCAGGAGCACGGATCAGGACTTGCTACTTATCTCTTTCAATGAGCTCTTCTCTTTGAGTCTCATGGTTCATTAGATGTTCTTATGTGGTTTTTCTTATATTCTAGTTTGGCAGTGGATTTGTTTCCACCCGACTAGCATTCTTTGATACTTCATATTGAGATTCAGTTATATAGTAGATTGGTTATTTATTTCTAATAGATTCTGTAGATGAGATTTAGATATGTCCCGTGATTTGTGATAATTATATACCACATGTGAGTTAACATTCATATTACAGCATATGTGTGTATTATGGAATCCATATATTGGAGTTACCATACACATACGGCTGGCATGCTTACGTATTCCTAGTCCTACGTATTTTGGGATTGGGCGTGACAATGAGGAATGAAGAAATCCTCTATTTTATAGTTCCATTATGTTTATAATGTGTTTCTTTATACATTTAGAACTTGGTATTTTTGATTTTGGTGGATGGATTAGTGTAGATCTGGAATTTTAGTTTAGAAGCTTTTTTATGTGTTCTTGAGTTTTTTTTGGGTTTTGATCTCCTAAAACTTTATGTTTTCAAAAACTTGTTGTTCTATGTTGATAAGAACTTGATTTTGAGTAGTTTAGAACTTTACTTTGCTGGATTCGGACATCATTTGAGGTTTCTATGGAAGGAACAAATTTTTATTTTTGAGCTTTTGGCCATGGCCGAAAAGATGCTGTTGAAGGAGATGAAAGAGTGTTATGCGACACTTTGTGCTATCCGGCCTGGTCTTCTCGTCTCGATTCATCATACGGCAAATCTTGTTGGACGCATGACTGAATCTGTAGATGCGTCCCTTGACCAAATGCATGAACTTGGATGAATAAAACTTCACAAGTTGAAGAAATTTTTCTAAGTCCCAAAAGATTTTATGCGACCAAGTGTGTATGCGGCCAAGAGTAGTATGCGGCCTCGTTGACTATGCGGCCAAGAGCTTTGCGTCCCTCTTCTTCTGGACGGATAACTTCTTACCGACTTGGCACGACATTGTATAATTTTGTCTTTTCTTCTGACACACTTTATTGCTTGTAACATCAGTCACATCTACCGCTTTATGTTACTTCTTCTGACTTGCATTTATTGATTGTCATATTGCATGTTTCCCGAAGAGTGGCCCCTTGCTTTGCCCATGCATCCAAGCTAACCATGTGGCCTCAACTTCATATTGCACCATGTCTTATGCGGTACTGTGTCTCATGCGGCACCCTGCTTTATATGGCAGCTTGCCTATGCGCCTATATTCCTATGCGGCACAATATTTCTTGCACACGTTGGATACTTGCTTGGTTTAATATTTTTGTTTGTTTGAATGATTGTAATACTACGTGTTAAATCTAAATATGACTTGTATGATCCAGATGTGACCGTATGCTAAATTTGACTAAGCACCTGACATGAGCCCTGTAGATGTGGCCTAATATATACTAACTTGCTAATTAAATACTTTTTCTTGACTACCTTATTACACGTTGGATAGAATAAGGGGCATAGTTCAACTCGGGGGAGGATCTGCAATCCCGGTCCTTGTTTTGTTTAAGGATTGTGAATCTGATCCTGAGGGGTTCTCGCTCTACTTATATCCTCATCTATAGATATAATAAAGTGACAATTAATGTGACTAGTATTTAACTACCCTGTCATGAATACCTTGCTACGTGACAAACTTGTCCATGATCTTGATTTTAGAACTTGTTCCTATCCTGACTATTTTATCTGTGCTGATATACTGATCGCACCGAGAATACTACTTGATAGATATGGTGAGACGTCGTGCCACATACTCTTGCTACGTGATATATGTAATTATTCTATGTACAGATCTAGTATTTTGATATTAACTTGAGTCGTGGATAGATAGTACTGATTGTTGTATCATACTTGGTTGAATCCAGCTTTAACTTTCGAGTGACAATATGGATTCGTATCAAGAGTGCATGTACTTAACGTACGAAATCTAAGAAGGAATATTTATGCGACCACGACATGGGATTATAATTAAACCTAGGGTTAATTAGACAACTTAATTTGTAGAGCATAGGGAGAGAACGGTATTTCGAGATTGTGCATGTCGAACCACCCTAAATTAGCTGGGAGTAAGGCTGGCCACCATATAATGTTCTTATCTGATTTAATTATAAGACCGAGCTAGTATCTTTCCTATAGAAAGCTTGGAACTGTTACTGATTAATAATTAGCTTAGTGCCTTGCAAGGGACTGGTGCATTATTTTACATATATACTTGCTCGTATATTATTGGTTCAGCCAGTCATGCTCGATTATTGTACGATCTGAGGATACTCATATATTGTATTCTGGGATAACCCAGAGATCACATAACAAGCCGTAATACATGATTGGCCGTCTAATTTGCTTATATTATGTGTCTAGCCAAAAAAGTGGGCTATCATGGTATGATGATTCAACCCATGTCCTTGTTTGGTTATTGGGTTCCATCATTATGTTATGATAATCTGTCACTACCCAATTCTAAAAATAGGATTTTATTTTTATTTTTAATTTGGTAAATTGTGTATTCATCATAAATATTTGTGTTTATATTTAATTAGTGGTTATATTTATTTTTATTAGTTGTTTTAGGATTATGGCTAGTTTGGAACCGTGTCAGACCCTACTGGACCCATGTCAGACCCAACCAACGCCCTTGTCAGACTTATTTATTGGTGTAGACTAGTTATTTATATTTTAATTAGTTAGTTGGAGTGTTTTAGATTAGTTAGAATGCATTTAGAAAACCCTAAACCTAAACCCTAGTTTGGATGACTTAATTGGAGGGTATTTTGGTCTTTGTGTTAGGCTCCTAAACTCTAACCCTAATTTTCCCTACATGCCCCCCCCCCATTTTCTTTTCATTTCTTCTTCTTCTTCATTTTCTTCTCTCCATTCTCCTTTCTTCACTTCCTTCCTTTACTTCTTCCATTCCAAGTAAGTTCTTCAGCTTCCCTCTCTTCCCTCATTTACTTTCCTCTTTAATGCAAACCCTAACCTTTCATTTTCCTCTAACCTAGGTGTGTAGAGCCTAAATTTGGTGTAGAAGCTTGGTTTGGAGGCTTGGTGTGGTGATTTGGGAGGTTTTGGAGACTTTGGCCTTGGGATTTTAACTCCCAAGAGGTAAATCCTAACTTTTCTCTTAGTGATTACTCTAATAGAGTGTAATTAGTAGTTTAGAATCTTCTTGGACCTTAGGGATACCCATGGAAGGAAGTTAGAACTTGTTTGGATGTGTTTGGAGACTTTGACATTAGGTTTTGTGTCAATTTCGGGTAAAATCCGAGATTGGTCCAATTTTGGGTGTTGCCCTAGGTTAGACAGACCTAGGTAGATGTGCTTGGGTGTCTTGAGGGTAGGTACCTGTCCCCGTTCAGACACGTGAGGTCGTATCGCGGAGGTTTGGACATTTTGGGCGATTTGGGGGGTTTTTCTTCGACGTGGGTTCCACGTGCATGTAGAATTTTGCCACAGACCTAGAATCAGAGAGTTAGCATTTTTATGAGGTTCTAGACATCGATTAAAACTCGTAGATAAATTTTGGGTTAATTCCGATTAGATTTGGCGTATGTTTCATGAGGTATCGTAAACCGCACTCCACGTGTTCGTCGAAATGACCAAATGGCCATTTTGACTTGGTTTCTAGGTTTTGGACTTGTGCGCAGGTTGGTTTAGCCTTGGAAAGTATGTATTAGAGTTTTTGAGTTTATATTTTTATATATATATCTATTTATATGTGTGTGGGTGAGTGTTCGTATAGGTGTTGGTGGTTGTGTGTGGTGGTGTGTGTGTTTGTATGGTTGTGTTTATATATATATATATATATATATATATATATATGTGTGTGTAGGTAATCTATATGAGATATATATATATATATATATATATATATATATATATATAGGTTTATATATATATATATATATATATATATATATATATATATATATATATAAGTTTATATATATATATATATATATATATATATATATATATATATATATATATATATATATATATTATATATATATATATATAGACACACACACACACTTATATATATATATACACACTTATATATATATATATATATATATGTAAGTGTGTGCGTATATATATATATATATATATATATATATATATATATATATATATATATATATATATATGTGTGTGTGTGTGTGTGTGTGTGTGTGTGTGTGTGTGTAGTGTGTGTTGTATGGGAGACTGAGTGAGTGAGGTAGAGGAAGATTGGAAGAGGAAGAAGGGAAGAGAGATCGAGAGAGGGTGAGATATAGAGATGAGGGAGAGAGGAAGAGCAGCAGCAGCACTAGCAGTAGCAGCTAACACACCCCCGCCCCCCTTTTGCTGTTAGCTATATATATATATATATATATATATATATATATAGTTAGTGAGATGAGAAGGGTATGGTAAGTGAGGTATTGGATTTCAATACCTTGAGGTATTGAGATATATATATATATATATATATATATATATATATATATATATATATATATATATATATATATATAGTTAGCTAGTTAGTTAGTGTTAGAGTGGGGTAAGGCTTGAGTATCTCAATACCTTGAGATACTCAAGGTATTGGGTATCGGGGCGAGGTATTGAATTTTTGCCTAGGAATGGGGTTTGAGTTGCTTATATATATATATATATATATATATATATATATATATATATATATAATATATATATATATATATACGTGTTAGGGTATATATTAGAGGGTATAGGTGGGGTATATAGCGTAGGTTGAGATATCGGATATCGGAGGGTATCCCGGTATCTCAAGGAGGCGAGTTTGAGGGTTTACTAGCTTAATGAGCTAGTTTTGATCTAGAATTTTAGGGGCACCCTAGTTTGACCTAGAGTTGACCATAATTGCCTCGGTTGACCGCCAAAGTCAACCTTTGACCTAGTTTCGGCCTAGCATTGACTTTTTGGACCCCGGGTTGACTTTTTGCCCCATATTTCACCGGTTTGACCCGTTTGAGCTAGAACAACCCTAGAAGCTTGTTTTTAGTTATTTTATCTGTTTTAACTCTTTAGAACCCCGTTTAACCTTGCTTTTCATAATAGATCTTTACGATGCCAGTCTGGATCTCGATCCTCACCAGTTGCTCAGGACGTCAAGCAAGTACCTACCTCTGATTGTTTCCATTTCATGATAGCGTACATATCACCTATTCTAGAACTGTTAATACTTGATTCTGACATATTGTTTTATGAGCAGGTACTAGTTGGATCCCGTCATGAGATGTTATCCCCCTTACCGTGTTCAGCGGGTACTCTATCACGTGTATTTCATCATGTGCTTCGAGTATTGATTCTCATGTACCTCTTGTGCTTCATGTGCTCTCCATTTCATGTGCGTGAGTTATTTATCATGTACGTAGTGTGTCATGGTTGGATCCAAGAGTATTAGTGGGGGAGGAGAGTAGAAGTTGGTTATGTGATCAAATCCAAACAGTATTCTTGTGTATGTCGGTTATGCAACTCACGCATAACAGAGTTATCGTAGAATAAATTATGTGCAACCCAAGTCGATCACATAACGAACTTGTGCTCAAGGCACTTAGCTAGTATTCCTAATTTTTCACATGCAGTTACTTCTCTACTACTTGTATTGTTCCCCAGTTTTACACTGCAGTTACTTTATCAGTTCTACCATATATTTACTTTCCTGTGCATCTTGTATTCTTTTCTATCGCTAGTCATATACACCTTACCATGTATTTGGAGTTGCTTTCAGAGTTATGTACTTCGCTCCAATCCTGACTGTATATATTTTTTCCAGAGGATCCTGAAAACTTTTGCCCGACTTACTACGGGCCAGGTGTCGACGATTGTTGCGACCCTGAGATAGAGGAGAAGCCCGTCCAAGCTGAGGAGACGCCGCTAGCGCCCTAGTATAGCTAGGTGGGTTTCACTGGGTTTGTTCCCAGTTGGTTTTTGGATGACTATATTATTTATTTTGCTGCTACTGTGAGATATTATAGACTCTTAGACTTGGACTGTATATTTTGGATATTGTACTTGCTCTCTTTGGTTCTTTGTATCTTTTGTTGATATCTTATCATTCTTTTACTCTTCTCCTAGTTATTGTGATTGAGTTTATGTATATATTATAATATTGCCCTCCATTTGGAGAGGTTATCTTGACAGGTTATTGTGAGTTATAGATAGTTGTGACCTAGAACAAACCTAGACAGCGTTCTACCGTCGATTCTGCGGCGGAGGCTAGACGTACCCATGACTCATGTCCGATTTTCCGAGTGCGGGTCGTGACAACCTTTTTGGTGGTGGCCCATACAGGTCTAGTTTTGTCACTACCACATTCTGAAAACAGGGGTATTTTCGAATTTTTTCAATACTTAATATTATGTTATTTTATAATTAATTAATTGCATGATAGTGTATTTGATTTAAATAATTTTGTGCGATGTGTAATTAAATATATAATTATATGCAGTGTTTATTATTTTATTTTAGCCAGCAGACTAGACCTAGTAGCCAGTAGATGAGCACCTGTCGGAATTTATGGAATTTTGAGGTTAATTGTTTTATTTTAGAATTAATTTATTGGAGGTGTAATTAATTACGGTATTTTATTTAATATTATGCGCAATTGCCTTTGCTTCGATATTTGGAGTACTATCCAGACTTTTGTCTTCCAACAAATTTCACAATCTTGCTCTAGACATGCCCGCCTTCAATTCTGCTATTTTTGCAACTCATAATTTTGCTCCCTGTGCATTGTTTCTAGCCGCACAAAAATCGTCGCGGACGTTTATTTTAATTTCCTATTTTTGTATCGTTGTGCGTTCCAATCGAAAATTGGAGGCCATCTTGACCTATTTTTCGTGCGGCCCAAATTGGGGTAATATTCTGTTCTGAGTCTTCTTCAATGTTGGTATTGATGACTTGATCTGATTTTGACCCCAAGTACTCCTAATTAATTGTTGAACACAACTTGCATTTATTTCTATTTAAATTGAGGATACCATTTTATCTGATTTTAAATCCCAATTTAATTCCAGTGCCCTGCAAATTCAGCCCATACCCATCTTACAGTGCCCCCTGACCCTACAAAATATTGGACCCCGAATCGCCCGCCCTATTTTCGTCATTTCATGTGTTGGTGCAATTTCCCGAATTTAAGGGGGTTAAATTGCAAATTGGCATTTTGTGCCAACACTCAATTATTTTTAACCAATGAGGAATCCTTAATTATTTAATTAAACCTCACCTTTATTTCCCACATGAATTAAATTTCCTCATGTTCCATCCTAGCCACTCATTTAAGTGGGTCAAATCCTCACCCTACATCACACCCTCTCTCATCCTATTTAATATCATGTCACCCTCAAACCCTAATCCCTAGAATCTAGAAAACAACACCCCCTCACAAGTCTCCTCCCCTCTCCTACGTTGTAAAATTCTTCTCCTTCCTTTCTTCTTCTTCTCTTTTCTTTTCTCCTTCTCTTCTCCTTCTTCTTCCTCTTCTCTTTTATTTTTGATTTTTTGAAATATAAGAAAGGGGGGGAACTTGGGGTTACTGTGCATTTTCCCCGGCCGTCCCTGTTCTCCGGCGGCTTCACGGGCCGAGCCCGACCCTCCGGTCTAGCCGATTCCCGGCGGATGCTGCCGCTGCCCACTTCATCTTCTCCCCCATCTCGCCATTCCTCCCTCGGCAACTCTTCGGCGACCGAACCCATCCTCTGGCGGCCGCTGACCCGAGACCGGCCGGCCTAGCCCGAGCCCGCGGCTGCTCCTCCCGACCTCCCTTCAATTACCACCATCTCCACCTATCTCCCCTCCCCCTCCATCCGGCGGCCCTCGTCTCAGTCACCTCCGACGCTGCCTCGACGATCCGGCGCCCGCTGAAGACCTCCTCCAGCCTCCTCCATTGCCGGCCGAGCCCAGTTTCCCATCTTCTCCAGCCCGGCGGCGGCTCTCACGACTCCAGCGGCTGCTCTCCATCCATCCCTCCACTGTCTGCGCCCGATCCCGGCGGTCCGGCGGCCGGCGGCAGCCCCCTCTCCTCTGTAAGTATTCTTCCTCTCTCCCTCTTTTCTTCCTTAGCTATATATATATAGATATATATATATATATATATATATATATATGTATGTATATATTTATATATATACGTATATACGTATATGTATATATGTCTAATAAATGTGTATAAAATTAATATGTTAATGTATACATTAGCGTAATTAATTTGTATATGTATATAATTAATGTAAGGTATTTGTAGGTATTTAAATATGGTGTATGGGTATAATATTATTTTTATTAAATGTTTAATAGATACATAATATATGTATCCGTATATAGTATTTTAATTAATGTTTAATATATATACGTGTATATCTAACCATATACTTACATACGTAGGAGTATATATTAGTATATGTATATTGTTTATCTAACTAATATTTATGTATAATGTATGTACATTAGTATAATGCATGTATTCTATGTTAATGTATAGATAACTAATATAAATGAAATTGTATATATATATAATTAATAAATCTGTATGATATCTGTATATATAATTTAATATATATGTATATTAATCAATGTATAGTATTTTTAATTAATATTTAAATACATGAAAATGAATAGCATTTATTTAATTGATATTTAAAATACATAATGTAGAGTATATATTTTTGTATAAGTATATAAATGTATTATTGAAATTCTATTGTATACTTAATATTGTAGATATATAATGTATGTAATTATGTAATTATGTAATTAATGTATACATGGATATGTATGGTATATATATATATTTAGTGTATTCTATGTTTATGTACATGTATTGTATATATTATGTAATATGTAGATATATATATATATGTATATAGATGAGTATACGTATATGTGTGTGTAGATGTATACGTGCATATACGTATTAAATAATGTTTTATATAAATTTTTAGTATATATATAAGTAATTATATATATGTGTGTTATTTTGATATGTAAGTATGTATACATATATATAAATTTGTTTTGGTAAACAAGTAGTATATGTGTTTTAGTATTTAATGGTATATATATAATGTATGGGTATATGTATATATATATATACATTGGGTTATTTTTATAATATCTATTAAATAAAAAGTATATGCTAGTATAATTCTAAAATGTATTTTTGGCATATATGTGAGTATACACTAGTATAAATCAAATAGGTAATTTTAAAAGGAATATATATGTATATTGTAAATACATTTAAATTGGTGCATGTATAAAATATTGTAAGTACAAATTTTATGTTTATATATACATACAAGAATCATTTATTTTAAAGTATATATATATATACATATATCTATAATTGTATTGAGGGATATTATATGTAATTAATTAATAAGATGTTATTTAAATATGTAGTCCTACTAGATGACCCTAGTTGACTAGTGCCCTGTCTGACATGGCCCTGAGGCCAGTGTTATAGACTGTGTGTTAGCGTAGCATCTGATGTAAATGTGGTTTGTTTGTGATATGTTTATAGGACTGTTGGGTTACCCAGGGGATACTCTGGAACAGGACATCCATAAATACCAGCTAAGGACCAAGGCAAGTACATTCTCTGATAATTTCCAATTCTTGATAATAGCTATAAGTTCAATGATCTTGAAATGTTACAACTGAATCTTTGACACTGTGCTACACGGACTAGTATAGCTTGGATCTGCAGTCATGAGATGTTACCTTGATTTTCGTATCGACATTATACACGACATTTACATTGACATTGACATTTACATTAGACATTGATATTAGACATTGTAAATAATTTATTAGACATTGTACTTAATATATTAGACAATGTTGTGTATTCGTGACGTGTCATGATTGGATCCACAGTACTAGTTGGGGGCGGGGAAATGGCTAGTGAGAAATGTGATCAAATACCCATTGCATAATTAAATATTATTGGTGTCAATCATACCCCACGTATGATTAGCCAGACTGTAGCTACTGTACATGTCCCAAGCCGATCACATTTTGAAACTACTATTTCAAACACTTAGAATAGTTACAGTTCTCTATTTTTAGATCATATACTACATCACCCGTATCTGATACTGTTCCTTGTTCTTTTTATTTCCATACATGCACTGACTATATCATATTGCCTGTCTCTCTTAAAAATTGCCATTTCATTTATTTCACTGTCTTCTCAGTAGCTAGCATGACATGTTTTATTGTATTATAGACATTATCAATTAATGGAACTGTTATTTGAGATTGTGCTTTGCTCCTTCCTGATTGGAAATATTTTTCCAGACTATGCCTTAGAGGACCGCTGTCCGACACTTTATGGACTATGGTGAGTAGCTGCAGACTTGGTAGTTAGCTGTGATTCTGGAAAGTCTAGTCGGAGTTATTATTTCTTGTTAGTTCTTTTAGTAGACTTTTTGGTACCGGATTTGTCTCCGGCATTTTGATGATTTTTTGGATATTGTTAAGTTATTCTTGTGGACTTGTGTTGTGTTTAATTTTAGTTTATTATTCGAAATCTTATCGTGCTGTTAGTCTGTGATTGAGTATATGTTCATTTATTTGTGTCATCCGTGCCTCCTAATGGAGATTGGATATTTGCGTGACATTAGTTAGATAGTATCAATACCTAGACAGCGTTCTACCGCCGATGCTGCGGCGTAGGCTGGACGTACCCACGCACTCGTGCCCCTAAACCGGGTGCGGGTCATGACACGTTTTTAGTGGTGGCCCATGCAGGTCAGACTTCGCGAGTTGTGCGATGTCGTGGTAGTGTGACATCCTTGTTATACTACTGCGTGCCTGCCATAGAATCTAGGACATAGGATACTAGGACGAGAGCAAATACTCAATCACAATTTCTTGAGAGATTCCTGGGATGACCCCTGAGAATCTTGTGAAAACTTCCAATTTAAAATCATTCCCTTGTTCTGTCCATTCTCACTTGTTGATTTTGATTTGATTGTTGTTAATTAAGGTATTAAATTAGGATTTTTGCTTCATTATAGAGTTGATTTCATATTAAGAGGAATTTATAGACTGATTTATGATATTATTTGATGATGCCGTCAATGAGGACAGTGAAAATAATTAAATATTAAGCTAGTGGACTACAGAAGGTGAATTTAATTTTAATTGAAGATTGAAAATGAATTTCAAATTTTAGGATTCTAAGAAGATTGAGATTGTTATTAAAATTTATTTTAAAGATTTCAATGAATTGCAAAATTTTGAAATATGAGGAGTTGAAATATGGTTATTAAAACTTTATTTTGAGGAATTCAGATTCAATTTGATGAACCTAGACAAGTCTGTAAGGATCTTTTAAGGTGATTAAGTTTTTATGTAAATAATTAATCTTGAGGAAAGTGTATACATTTACTTTAAATTTTATTCGAGGAGTTATTTTGAGGAATATTTATTTGAGGATAAGATTTTATAGTGGGAGAGATACATTAGTATACAATAGATGAGATACATGCGTAAGGATTTGTTGGCTTGAGCATGATTGAGATTCACTGCAAACTGACTTGGGTGATCATCAAGGGTTGTATTAGAAAGTGCAGTAGTTAGTATGATGTGTTGCAATTGTTATGCATTTGAGTGATAAGAATACTAGTATTAACGATTGCAGTAGGTAAGGAAGCCAACAGTAAGTGTTTGTGATAGAACTGTGGTACCTATAAGGATAGAGGTATCAGACCATGGATGCATTTTGACCTGTGCAATCACAACTAGGGTTTATTCCTAATCTTTTATCTTGAATGTTGTTTCTTTAGATCTGTACTGTCCTTCCTTGATGATATCGCCTTTTGCCTTAATTGATTCTTTGGGATCTGTCTTCAGGATGTCGCCGCAGACACGGTCTATGAGAGCGGGAACATCAGCTTTAGAGGGGTCTGCCACCTCTCCACCTGATGGACAGACATCCGTAGTTCCTCCTACATCTCCGATGCACGTAGGTGTATCTGCACTAGTCGGGGATCTTCCTCCTCCACCTGTTAAGAAGATTGCCGCAGCTGTGACGGATAACCTTCCTCCTCCACCGACTCCGATTCCCGGAAGTTTGCCCATTGACGGAACGCAGATGTTTACTTTGATCCAAGGCATGGTAGATGCCCAGAGAGTGACGGCAGACGCTCAGCGAGTTCAAGCTGAGGCTCAGAGGGTACAAGCAGAAGCGTACCAGGCACAAACCGAGCTGATGAAAGAAAACATGGAGAATGCTCATCAAGTAACTCTCCAAGCTTTGGAGAAAGTAGCACAGTACCAGCAGTTTCCTGGCCAGCAACAGCAGAGATCAGGCACTATAGTGGATTTCAAAAGGATGATGCCTCGAGAGTTCAAAGGCACCGAAGGGATACTCTACGCTGACGACTGGCTAGAGGATATAGAGAGAAGCCTGCGATTGACCCAGATTCCGGAGAACTTAAAGATAGAAGCCGCTGGCAGTCAGATGTTCGATATCGCACTCACGTGGTATCGCACGGAGCCGAGAATTACTGCACAAGGACTTACTTGGGAGACCTTCAAGGAACTCTTCAAGGAGAAGTTCTTTCCCGACGTGGCATTAGGAACCTTGGAAAGTCAGTTTCATGACTTAGTTCAAGGAAACATGTCGGTCGACGAGTACGCTGCGAAATTCTATAGATTGAGCCGTTTTGCATCGTCTATGATTCGAGACCCAGGAGATCGAGCCCGAAAATTTAGAAAGGGACTGACAAGAGAAATTAAGTCACGCACCTCTGGTCGTCGTACCGCTACCTTCGAGGCTATCTTGATGGATGCTCAGATTGCAGAAGAGGATCTGGATCTCAGGCCTAAGAGGAGCCACGATACTTTTGGAGATACGAATGATAGCGCAAGGCAGGCCAAGCATCCCCGTATTCAGCACCAACAACAGTACCAAGTACCATTTCATATTCAGCAACAACCATGGACATTTCAGCATCCACCGCAGTACTTAGCACCAGTTCCTATCCAGCGACAACCCTGGGCATTTCAGTATCAACAGCAGTACCCGGCACCAGTTCCTGTACAGTAGGATCAACGAACTTGTCACTTCTGTAAGAAGCCAGGTCACCTTTGGGAGAGCTGTAGAACGAGGCTAGGACTTTGTTTGCACTGCGGCGCTGCGGGACATCGAGTAAGGGATTGTCTTCGAGTCCCTTATCTTCTCAGCCAACACGCAGCTTCAGACTATAGAGATCCAGTTAGGCTACCTGTGGAACCGTACATTGCTCAGCACCTGCAAAGGGAACCACCCCAGCAGGGCGGGCATTTGCGATGACGGTCGAGGAGACCGATACTGCAGGTAATGTGTTAGCAGGTTCTGTTCTTTCCTTCCTTTTGTTCCTATCTATTTGATTGATTGGTTGATTGCTTAGTACCGTAGCTTGTATGCATGATTCTTGTTATAATGTAGTTAGTAGCACACCCTGATATAGAGACTGCAATACCAGGACAAGACACCATGACCGTACATATTCCCTTAGGTTGCATGTTGTATGATTATAGGAAGACTTCTTAGACCATGATTATTGGGTTTGACCATAGTAGATGCATGAAGGAGTTATGACTTGACAAGAGGAACCAGATGATTAAAATTGAGGATATTTATTTGATTCAAATAAATGGTTAAGAAATTAACATGGCATAATTGGTGGTAAAGTAATTCCAAGAAAGATTATGACATGTTTAAGTTGGTTATTAATTTGGAAATTTGGGAGATTATTAATGTATTTATTTAATTGCAAGTTATGAATTTTAGAACTTCATATTCGAATGTGACATTTGAAGAATCCTTAAATATCATAATGTTGAGTATCTTGAGGAGTGGATATTAAATTCCGGGTATTGAATTATTAACTCAAACTTTCAAGGAAATTTGGACAAATGGACTTTGATTTTATTCCGAGGAATGAAATAATTACAGAAATTTATTTGTGAAAAGACATTGCAGATTATAACCTGATTTCATGGTTAATGGATTTAAATTTTGAGAGAATAATAATGTGTATGATTTAAACACTAATATGAGGATTTTAAATTTCGAGGACGAAATTCTTTTAAGGTGGGTAGACTTGTCACTACCACATTCTGAAAACAGGGGTATTTTCGAATTTTTTCAATACTTAATATTATGTTATTTTATAATTAATTAATTGCATGATAGTGTATTTGATTTAAATAATTTTGTGCGATGTGTAATTAAATATATAATTATATGCAGTATTTATTATTTTATTTTAGCCAGCAGACTAGACCTAGTAGCCAGTAGATGAGCACCTGTCGGAATTTATGGAATTTTGAGGTTAATTGTTTTATTTTAGAATTAATTTATTGGAGGTGTAATTAATTACGGTATTTTATTTAATATTATGCGCAATTGCCTTTGCTTCGATATTTGGAGCACTATCCAGACTTTTGTCTTCCAACAAATTTCACAATCTTGCTCTAGACATGCCCGCCTTCAATTCTGCTATTTTTGCAACTCATAATTTTGCTCCCTGTGCATTGTTTCTAGCCGCACAAAAATCGTCGCGGACGTTTATTTTAATTTCCTATTTTTGTATCGTTGTGCGTTCCAATCGAAAATTGGAGGCCATCTTGACCTATTTTTCGTGCGGCCCAAATTGGGGTAATATTCTGTTCTGAGTCTTCTTCAATGTTGGTATTGATGACTTGATCTGATTTTGACCCCAAGTACTCCTAATTAATTGTTGAACACAACTTGCATTTATTTCTATTTAAATTGAGGATACCATTTTATCTGATTTTAAATCCCAATTTAATTCCAGTGCCCTGCAAATTCAGCCCATACCCATCTTACAGTGCCCCCTGACCCTACAAAATATCGGACCCCGAATCGCCCGCCCTATTTTCGTCATTTCATGTGTTGGTGCAATTTCCCGAATTTAAGGGGGTTAAATTGCAAATTGGCATTTTGTGCCAACACTCAATTATTTTTAACCAATGAGGAATCCTTAATTATTTAATTAAACCTCACCTTTATTTCCCACATGAATTAAATTTCCTCATGTTCCATCCTAGCCACTCATTTAAGTGGGTCAAATCCTCACCCTACATCACACCCTCTCTCATCCTATTTAATATCATGTCACCCTCAAACCCTAATCCCTAGAACCTAGAAAACAACACCCCCTCACAAGTCTCCTCCCCTCTCCTACGTTGTAAAATTCTTCTCCTTCCTTTCTTCTTCTTCTCTTTTCTTTTCTCCTTCTCTTCTTCTTCTTCTTCCTCTTCTCTTTTATTTTTGATTTTTTGAAATATAAGAAAGGGGGGGAACTTGGGGTTACTGTGCATTTTCCCCGGCCGTCCCTGTTCTCCGGCGGCTTCACGGGCCGAGCCCGACCCTCCGGTCTAGCCGATTCCCGGCGGATGCTGCCGCTGCCCACTTCATCTTCTCCCCCATCTCGCCATTCCTCCCTCGGCAACTCTCCGGCGACCGAACCCATCCTCTGGCGGCCGCTGACCCGAGACCGGTCAGCCTAGCCCAAGCCCGCGGCTGCTCCTCCCGACCTCCCTTCAATTACCACCATCTCCACCTATCTCCCCTCCCCCTCCATCCGGCGGCCCTCGTCTCAGTCACCTCCGACGCTGCCTCGACGATCCGGCGCCCGCTGAAGACCTCCTCCAGCCTCCTCCATTGCCGGCCGAGCCCAGTTTCCCATCTTCTCCAGCCCGGCGACGGCTCTCACGACTCCAGCGGCTGCTCTCCATCCATCCCTCCACTGTCTGCGCCCGATCCCGGCGGTCCGGCGGCCGGCGGCAGCCCCCTCTCCTCTGTAAGTATTCTTCCTCTCTCCCTCTTTTCTTCCTTAGCTATATATATATATATATATATATATATATATATATATATATATATATATATATATATGTATGTATATATTTATATATATACGTATATACGTATATGTATATATGTCTAATAAATGTGTATAAAATTAATATGTTAATGTATACATTAGCGTAATTAATTTGTATATGTATATAATTAATGTAAGGTATTTGTAGGTATTTAAATATGGTGTATGGGTATAATATTATTTTTATTAAATGTTTAATAGATACATAATATATGTATCCGTATATAGTATTTTAATTAATGTTTAATATATATACGTGTATATCTAACCATATACTTACATACGTAGGAGTATATATTAGTATATGTATATTGTTTATCTAACTAATATTTATGTATAATGTATGTACATTAGTATAATGCATGTATTCTATGTTAATGTATAGATAACTAATATAAATGAAATTGTATATATATATAATTAATAAATCTGTATGATATCTGTATATATAATTTAATATATATGTATATTAATCAATGTATAGTATTTTTAATTAATATTTAAATACATGAAAATGAATAGCATTTATTTAATTGATATTTAAAATACATAATGTAGAGTATATATTTTTGTATAAGTATATAAATGTATTATTGAAATTCTATTGTATACTTAATATTGTAGATATATAATGTATGTAATTATGTAATTATGTAATTAATGTATACATGGATATGTATGGTATATATATATATTTAGTGTATTCTATGTTTATGTACATGTATTGTATATATTATGTAATATGTAGATATATATATATATGTATATAGATGAGTATACGTATATGTGTGTGTAGATGTATACGTGCATATACGTATTAAATAATGTTTTATATAAATTTTTAGTATATATATAAGTAATTATATATATGTGTGTTATTTTGATATGTAAGTATGTATACATATATATAAATTTGTTTTGGTAAACAAGTAGTATATGTGTTTTAGTATTTAATGGTATATATATAATGTATGGGTATATGTATATATATATATATACATTGGGTTATTTTTATAATATCTATTAAATAAAAAGTATATGCTAGTATAATTCTAAAATGTATTTTTGGCATATATGTGAGTATACACTAGTATAAATCAAATAGGTAATTTTAAAAGGAATATATATGTATATTGTAAATACATTTAAATTGGTGCATGTATAAAATATTGTAAGTACAAATTTTATGTTTATATATACATACAAGAATCATTTATTTTAAAGTATATATATATATACATATATCTATAATTGTATTGAGGGATATTATATGTAATTAATTAATAAGATGTTATTTAAATATGTAGTCCTACTAGATGACCCTAGTTGACTAGTGCCCTGTCTGACATGGCCCTGAGGCCAGTGTTATAGACTGTGTGTTAGCGTAGCATCTGATGTAAATGTGGTTTGTTTGTGATATGTTTATAGGACTGTTGGGTTACCCAGGGGATACTCTGGAACAGGACATCCATAAATACCAGCTAAGGACCAAGGCAAGTACATTCTCTGATAATTTCCAATTCTTGATAATAGCTATAAGTTCAATGATCTTGAAATGTTACAACTGAATCTTTGACACTGTGCTACACGGACTAGTATAGCTTGGATCTGCAGTCATGAGATGTTACCTTGATTTTCGTATCGACATTATACACGACATTTACATTGACATTGACATTTACATTAGACATTGATATTAGACATTGTAAATAATTTATTAGACATTGTACTTAATATATTAGACAATGTTGTGTATTCGTGACGTGTCATGATTGGATCCACAGTACTAGTTGGGGGCGGGGAAATGGCTAGTGAGAAATGTGATCAAATACCCATTGCATAATTAAATATTATTGGTGTCAATCATACCCCACGTATGATTAGCCAGACTGTAGCTACTGTACATGTCCCAAGCCGATCACATTTTGAAACTACTATTTCAAACACTTAGAATAGTTACAGTTCTCTATTTTTAGATCATATACTACATCACCCGTATCTGATACTGTTCCTTGTTCTTTTTATTTCCATACATGCACTGACTATATCATATTGCCTGTCTCTCTTAAAAATTGCCATTTCATTTATTTCACTGTCTTCTCAGTAGCTAGCATGACATGTTTTATTGTATTATAGACATTATCAATTAATGGAACTGTTA
This sequence comes from Iris macrosiphon, assembly GCA_036927795.1. Taxonomy (NCBI): domain Eukaryota; kingdom Viridiplantae; phylum Streptophyta; class Magnoliopsida; order Asparagales; family Iridaceae; genus Iris; species Iris macrosiphon. The sequence goes on from JAYESA010000014.1 coordinate 63,515,270, forward strand.
TTTGAGATTGTGCTTTGCTCCTTCCTGACTGGAAATATTTTTCCAGACTATGCCTTAGAGGACCGCTGTCCGACACTTTATGGACTATGGTGAGTAGCTGCAGACTTGGTAGTTAGCTGTGATTCTGGAAAGTCTAGTCGGAGTTATTATTTCTTGTTAGTTCTTTTAGTAGACTTTTTGGTACCGGATTTGTCTCCGGCATTTTGATGATTTTTTGGATATTGTTAAGTTATTCTTGTGGACTTGTGTTGTATTTAATTTTAGTTTATTATTCGAAATCTTATCGTGCTGTTAGTCTGTGATTGAGTATATGTTCATTTATTTGTGTCATCCGTGCCTCCTAATGGAGATTGGATATTTGCGTGACATTAGTTAGATAGTATCAATACCTAGACAGCGTTCTACCGCCGATGCTGCGACGTAGGCTGGACGTACCCACGCACTCGTGCCCCTTAACCGGGTGCGGGTCGTGACAAGTTTCTAGGTCTACCTGCGATAGGATATAGGATATAGGCTGAGAGAGAGAGTGCTTAATCACAACTAGGACCGTTCCTGATCTTTTGCTATCTTTAATTTTTCTGAAATTATTTTATTTTGAAATATTATTGTCCTTCTTTGATGATATCGTATCTTGCACCGTATTGACTTCTTTTGATCTGTGTTCAGGATACCTCCGAAGATACGGTCTCACAGCACCGTTCTAGCAGCTGCCACCGAGAGATCTGCTACCTCTCATCCTGCTCGACTTTAGGCAGCTACTATCGCTCTACTCACCACTCCTGTGGTTGAGGGAGCATCTGCTTCTCTCGGAGATTCTCCTTCACCCGTCGATCCGAGAGCTATCCCTGTTATTCCGGTGGTATCTCCTCCACCACCGCCTACACCGGTAGACCCTGCCCAGTTGTTCGCGTTCTTCAGGGAGATGATGGATGCACAACACCAACAGGTAGACGTAATGAGGTTGGGCATTACGAATGCCCACCAGGTGGCCATGACGGCAGTAGACAGAGTGGCTCAGGTCCAGCCACAGGCAGAGCAGGCACAACATCCTAGGCAGGGCAACATCATTGACTTCCAGAGGATGCGGCCCAAGGAGTTTTGGGGTACAGAGGGGATCCTGTACGCAGATGACTGGATCGAGCATATTGAGGGGATCTTCAGGCTGGCACTGATCCTAAACAGCATGCAAATAGAGGCAGCGGACAGCGAGATGTTCGATCTTGCCCTTACTTGGTACCATACTGACACGAGGATAGCGGTACCGGGACATACTTGGGAGGCATTTAAGAAGCTTTTCAAGGAGAAGTTCTTTCCGGATGTGGCTCTCAGTGCCTTGGAGAGCCAGTTTGAGGCACTCGTCCAGGGGAGAATGCTGGTGGATGAGTATGCAGTAGAGTTCTGCCATCTGGGCAGATTTGTAGAGGGCTTGAACGAGGCAGCGAAGGCGCGAAAGTACTGTAAGGGTTTGGTCATGGCGGTCAAGTCCTTGACTAGGAGTGACCGCGAGGTGACCTTCGAGCAGATTGTGAGTGATGCTCAAAGGGATGAGGACGACTTGGAGCTGAAGACCAAGAGGAGTAGAGATGCTTCCGGAGCAAGCAGCAGTGCGAGCCCAGCCAAGAGGCCCCATTTCCAGCAGATGAGGCCATTCAAGCAGACTCAGCAGCACCAGGGTCAGGGTCGTGCACCTTTCCAGCAGGTGCCCAAGCAGCAGAGGTAGGGACAACAGCAGGGTCCGAGGCAGCCCATCACTTGCCCTTTTTGTAGGAAGCCGGGGCACGGATGGGACATTTATAGGAAGAGGCTGGGCAGATGCTTGTTATGTGGTACGACAGATCACCAGTTGAGGGATTGCCCTTCAGCACTCGCTCATACAACTCAGGGCGGAGGAGCCGCTCAGAGGGGACCAGCTAGAGCACCTTTAGTACAGTAGAGAGGATAACCTTTGCAGACTCAGCAGCAGAGGTTTGTCCAGCACCAGCACCAGCACCGAGGAGGACAGCAAGGGCGAGCTTTTACCCTGATCGTAGAGGAGGCCGAGCCCGTTGGTGATGTGATCTCAGGTTCTGTTCTTCTTGATTCCATTCCAGCACTCGCTTTATTTGATTCTGGTGCTTCCTATAGCTTTGTGTCTGAATCTTTTGCTGTTAGACACCATCTTGTTGCTGAACCTTTAGTTAGACTCTGCAAGATCACGACCGGGGGTGGCATCATCCTAGTCAGTGATGTATGCAGAGACCGAAGAGTTACCTTGGAAGGTCAGGAGTTGAGTGTGTGCCTACTCGTAATGCCACTTCTGAGCTACAATATTATACTCGGGATGGATTGGTTGAGTATGCACTGTGCTAGTATAGATTATCGTAGAGGCAGAGTGTTGTTTAGTCCGCCGGGAGAGCCAGAGTTTGAGTTTGCTAGAGGAGCAGCGGAGCAGAGCGAGGAAGTCTTCTACAAAGCCCTGGTGGTAGAGCCGAGGTTGCCACATCCATTGATAGCGGAGTTCATGGATGTCTTTTCGGAGGAGTTGCCAGGGTTACCTCCGGACAGAGATATGGAGTTCTCTATAGACATGGTGCCAGGCGCGGAGCCGATATCCCAGCACGTCTATAGAGTCAGCAACAGTGAGCTGGTAGAGTTGAAGAAGCAGGTGGCTGAGCTTCAGGACAAGAGATTTATTAGATCTAGTTCTTCTTCCTGGGGTGCTCCGGTACTTTTTGTGCCGAAGAAGGATGGGTCGATACGGATGTGTATCGACTACAGGGCTCTGAACAACCTCATAATCAAGAACAAGTTTCCGCTGTCGCATATTGATGATCTTTTTGACCAGTTGAGCGGAGCGAGGGTGTTTTCCAGGATTGATCTGAGGATAGGCTACCACCAGGTGAAGGTCTGGAGGGAGGATATTCCGAAGATGGCTTTTCGGACCAGGTATGGACAGTATAAGTTTATGGTGATGCCATTTGGGTTGACTAATGCCCCAGCAGTGTTCATGAATCTGATGAACAAGGTGTTCCATCAGCATCTGGACAGGTTTGTGGTGGTATTTATAGATGACATCTTGGTGTATTCGAAGACCCAAGAGGAGCATCTGAGGATAGTGCTGCAGACTCTCAGAAAGGAGAATCCTTATGGAAAGCTTTTGAAGTACAAGTTCTTCCTTGACAAGGTTGAATTCCTTGGTCATGTGGTGACAGGAGAGGGGATCTCGGTAGATTCGAGGAAGATCATGGCAGTTGGGCACGGAGTGCTCCGAGTTCAGTAGCAGAGGTCAAGAGTTTCCTGGGGCTGGCAAGTTACTACAGGAGATTTGTTCAGGATTTTTTCCGGATTACAGAGCCGTTGTCTAGGCTGACCCAGAAGGACGTGGAGTTTGTTTGGTCAGAGGAGTGTCAGGTCGCCTTTGATGAGCTGAAGAGGAGGTTGACGACAGCTCCAGTGTTGATGTTGCCATCAGGGTCTGGAGGATTCACTATCTATAGTGATGCATCGGGGAAGGGACTGGGTTGTGTGTTACAGTAGCATGGGAGGGTGATTGCCTATGCTTCCAGGCAATTACATCCTCATGAGAAGAACTACCCTACCCACGATTTGGAGTTGGCAGCGGTCATCTTTGCTCTGAAGTTGTGAAAATATTATTTATACGGAGAGCGTGTGGAGATCTTCACTGACCACAAGAGCTTGAAGTATGTGTTTATCCAAAAGAGCTGAACATGAGGCAGAGGAGATGGTTGGAGTTGATGAAAGACTTTGACATATTGTTGCAGTACCATCCAGGGAAGGTGAACGTAGTTGCGGATGCGCTGAGTAGGTATCCGGTAGCTATGTGCCTGACTACAGATCGTTATCTTCTGGCAGATCTAGAGAGTTTGGGTATTGAGGTGATAGTGCCTGGGGTTGAAATACAGATGTGGGGACTGCAGATTCAGTCAGAGTTGATAGACCAGATCAGGGCTACACAGTTTGAGGATGAGTCCCTGAGGAGCATCAGGGCGCAGGTTCAGATTGGATTATCAGATGACTTCACCATTGCTGATGATGGTTCATTGCGGCCCGGTACCAGGTTGTGTGTGCCGAGTGGGTCGTTACGCGAGAAGGTTCTTCAGGAGGAGCATCGATCCCAGTACTCTATGTATCCAGGTGCCAACAAGATGTATAGAGATATGAGAGAGCATGTATGGTGGTACGGGATAAAACGGGAGGTAGCACACTTCGTATCCCGATGCTTAGTGTACCAACAGGTGAAAGCGGAGAGGCAGAGGCCAGGAGGGTTGCTCCAGCCGTTACCCATTCTGGAGTAGAAATGGGAGCATGTGACCAAGGATTTTGTTTCTGGGCTTCCCTATTCTCCAGGAGGGAAGGATGCGATTTGGGTCATCGTAGACAGGTTGACCAAATCGGCCCACTTTCTACCATTCAAAGTGGGTACGTCTACGGAGAGACTAGCAGAGATGTATGTGCGCCAGATAGTCAGACTGTATGGAGTTCCTGTGAGCATAGTATCAGACCGGGACAGTCACTTTACTTCGCATTTCTGGAGGAGTCTGCAGGCTAGCTTGGGCACCCAGCTCAAGTTTAGTACTTCATATCACCCGCAGACAGACGGTCAGTCA
>JAYESA010000014.1:63524876-63552376 GCA_036927795.1 Iris macrosiphon
ATTTGGTAAATGGGTATCGTACCATATCATAGATGGGACAAATGCCATTGATTGTTGGCTTACGCATCTCATGTTATAGAACTGGTTTAGTTTCTTTATCTTGTGCTTTCTTTGTGGTACTTGATATTTGAGGTCTTATCCTACTGGTTTTATATGTCCAGGTTTAGAGCCAGCACCTGAGGATGAAGCTTACTTCTCCATCACTGATGGCACACACTAGAAGGATGACTGCTGAGGGTCGCAAGTGGATTTCTTGCTTCACTGCTCGTCTTTTGTAAACTATATTCTTTTGGACGTTTAGCCAACCGACACCTATTAGCCGGAGAATCTGGATACTAGTTCCCTACGTTACTGTATTATATTCAGACTGCAGGTAACTCACTGTCATGTATACTTTTGATTGTGTATATGGCATATTATTATGTATCGCTAGATCTCTAGAACATTCTGATGCAACGTTTGGGACGCCATACTTCTTACTCTGAAATATTCTATGGTATTGATACTCGTTTGAATGATTGAGACAATAGAAGTTCTTGACCCTAGGAGACTTGATTGTAGTATACACCATATTGTCTCTAGACAACCTTAACACATTGCGGGTTGCTTCGGTATTCCATAAGGTGTGGTTGGCTGAGTCATTCCTCCGCTCTCCAGTATTCTGGTTCTGGGGCATGACACATCACATGCGTCTCAAGGGGCTGCATGGATGTCTTGTCATGCGCCTGGCATAACTTGGTAACATATAATGTACCATATGCGTCTGACATGACTTGGACGCATGTAAACCTTTATATGCCCAAGTTGTCTCTTGGTGCATATGCTATCTTGATGGCTCTAATTGTCTTCTGATTTCTTACTTTTGCAGTAACTTTACCCGTGGCTCCGTCTAAGAAGGTGCTTATTGGACGTGCTCATGCTGCATTGGGTGTAAGATTTGAATATATATAGTGGCAAATATCTAGGCCCAGATAAACAAGGGTCAATCTGAGGTGCGGTTGAAGTTGATAGCTGACCAGCCTTCATTTTACTTGCTTAGCCAACTGAACTCCGGGCCCATTGAGGATAGCAAGAAAGTTTCTCATTTGAAGCTCGTCTTCCTATTCGGGGATGCTCTTACTATCTCGGACCCCAAGGTGGTAAAGATTAAAGAGAACTGGGACTTCTCCTTGGCGGGATAAAAATATACATTCCTACGATGGAGCATCATTTGCCCTTGTCGGCTTTCAATATGTGTCTCTTCCGAGAAGGATGTTGGACAACCTGACTCTATACCAAAAGGGAGTCCTGATCGGCCGTATTTATCACAACTCCAAGCTGAAGAGGCAAGTAGCGACTTTCAAGGAGTCATTTTCTTACTCCCTTCGCGGGTTGAAACCCGGCGTCTTCGAGAGTATGATTGGGCCAAATATTTATTTTTACGACGAAGATACCTTCCTGAACTAGCTCGCGGACAATGGATCCTACCCCACGGGAAAAATATGTTTGCTCAACTGGGTGCATTATTCACCTTCTTGGATTGTCTTGACCATGTGGGTACTGGAGAAGTATGAGCAATTTTTAAAGGAGGCCAATCTCTATTACACCATAAGGGTTTCCTATTATGGCTTGGAGAAGAATTTAATGTTATTCGTGGCTTTGATTAAGATTTATAATTGTCATACTGGGACCCTCTTCACCCCTGGCGAGGAGATGGGACTCGCCCTTCATGAGATGTACGATGTTTTGCGATTTTCCTGGGGCGAGAAGCCGAATGAAGAGTATACGCCTGATAACGAGGAATTTGAGGAATTGGAGAAACAATATCTGGGGTTCCTTGCGGTGTACAGGGAATTATTGTGTCACCATAGCACTTGTCAGCAGACTTCGAAGAGGAAGGAAAAAAGCACGGAAGGGACGTTACCCCATACCACTACCTAAACCAATCACCTTTTTGAAATTAAAGCTTCGAGCCAGGTCACCGTTTGAAAACCTCGGTCTCACATGAGTGTCCACGATCTGGTGGGAAGCACCAAGAGAATGGCTGCAACAGGTGAGGGGTTTAGTAGCTCTGGCGATATCTTCAGTTATTTTTATCAAGATACCCAGCCATTATCGGACAAAGCCATGTTGGCTAGATTCTTGATGATATGGCTATGAAATTGCGTAGTCCCGAGAGGTTCTGGGTCGATTGAGAGGGTTAGTCGCAATCTCATCCTCCATGTTGTGAAGTTAGTTTTTTGTCACCGTCTCGCCTTACTCCCAGCAATGGTCTGCAACATCCATCGCGGACTTCGTGCTTTTACCCGCAAGGTGCTGTCTCATGACGGTCCCGGGGACTTCAACCGGGTTGATATCATTATTTATTGGGTTGGCTGTTGATGAACTACCCATCTCTGATGCATCCTGGCCTCGAGGGGATGATGACAGAAGCTAATGCCTTTATTCGTAGATATGGTGGGATGTCCTGCGCTCATACTGCGGTTCTTGCGTATCGGTAAGGACTCGCCCATATGGCAAATTATTCTTTTTTTGTCTCAGTCCTGAAATTCACAGAGGACGAGATAAATATAGTTCATTGTGATGGTGGCACTGACCGTCAGGTCTTATCTCCGAGGCTCTTTTGCTGGTTACTCTCCAATCGACCTTCGCATTTAGTGTATCGAAATTAGAATCTTATCTTCTTGGAGCCTTATCTACCTAGTAGGTTTATTCGCCAGTTCGGATACAGCAAACTCATGTTGAGCAATCCCAGCCCATGTCTTGGTATAGAGGGTAGCATTTTTTATATGGATCGAGCCTGGGATTATTATTTTTCCACCAGTACCCATGTCCGATTTACGCTGCCGGACACTAAAGTTTTTGTACATATTATTCATGCAGAGGCTAACTTTCATGTAGCCGTGAATGCACCACCACTTGGCTTTTATCGAGATACTAGATTCATTGTGGGCACTAGACTGAAGCCCCAGAGCGGCGGGTCCAGCAAAGGTCAAGGGAAAGGCAATGGGAAGGCTGCATTATTGTCCACTGACCCTGACTCGATGATGGGGGAAGAGAATACTTCCGATGACCCCTCGTCTCTAGTGGACTCTCCGATGAAGCACAGGGCTTCTCCGGTGCGGAGCCCTCCATCTAAGAAGAGAAGATTGGGACCCTCTATGGCCGCGAGGTCGAGTTATAGGAAAATGGTCGCTACCAAGGACCCTGCGCAGGACGTGGGAGACGAGGAAGAGGAGGAGGTAGGACCCCTTGCATTAGTGATTCGCCAACCGGATCCCATTCTTGATGCTGAGGCAGTATCCCTACGTCCTCTTAGCTTTATTGCTATGTCCCAATTTTGTGACACTTTTCGTCCTGGTTTATCATAATTTATGTAGAGACCGGGAGCGGGGGTGAGGACACTTCCTCCATGGGCAGCTACCGCAGGGGTTTCTTACGGGAGGAGGAGATGATGTCATCTTCTTGCGAACTGTATGTTGGCGAACCTGTCGTTGAGACTGTGAGAAGGTTCAACGAGGAAGGGGACGCTTCCATGGCCGACCCCTCGGTTGGATATGTGGGTGCCAAGGGGACGACCCTGTCTTCCCCGATGGAACTGCCAATTCTGATACCTCATCCAGGTATATTATTTTTCTGTTTCTCAAGATATAAGGTTTTTCGGCTTCAATTATTCGTTGTTTGGGTGAAGTTAGTCACTGATTGCTTTGATTCGATAGGCCCTTCCTTGCCGATAAATATATATAATGTGGTAGCGGAAGTGAGTATGGCGGAGGAGGCTAAATCGGGACTCACTAGGGAAAGACCTGGGTCAGTCCCATCTTCCTCCGTGGTTGGAGAACCTCTTGAGGGACCTTCGACAGGCATGGGACCTGCTTCTGATGTCGATCTCTCTGGAGTGTTGGTTGTCGAGGAAGACGTGAGGGGAGAAGAAGGAGCTTGCGGGGAGGCTAAGCCTTTCTCTCACTCTTCTGCAGGTGGAGGACACCCAGCGAAGCCTTCTATTGAGGCTAGTATAGGGAGGCCTCTACCGTTGCGGGCCTACTTGGCACGATGACCTCTTTGTCACCTCCTCGGGATAACGTTGGGCGACATGAAGTCACAGCTCCCTCAGTTGTTGGAGGTAGCGGTCTTCCCGAGGGATCCGTTCCGGGTCTTGCTGGCGTAAAGGCCAAGCTTGCCAGTTTGTCTGGCGTCTAGACACTACTTTCGATGGGCAGAGCTTGGCCGCTGTGAAAGCAACTCGTCGTCTGGCAATAGTGGTTTCACCACCTGATTTGTCAAGTATTTTTCCCTCTGTTTCACAGGCTACCCAGATTGTCGCATTGCTTGTAATACCTTCGACTTTGGTTCCATTGACGCCTTCCATGAAAGTTACGGTAACAACCACTTTCCAGGTTATCCTTCAGGGCTTCTACTTATTATTAAAGCAAGGAGTTCAAAATGTACTGGGACGAGGCATGCCTTTCGTTTAGTCTAAGCATGGTGTCCTGTGCCAGATACAGATTTTAAAGACCCTTCCTGGCTCTGAGCAGACGGCGGACTTGCTTTAATAATAAGTAGAATAGTGCCTGAATGAGTTGCAGCAGGTACAATAGGTTGATATCACTGCGATAGTGGCTACAGAGTATGAACGCCTCTTGGAATCCGTAGAACAAGTGAAAGCTACCTATGGGAAGACCAAAGCGGGTCTCAAGAAGCTGGAACTCCAACATACTGAGTTGGATATAATCGAGGCAGCTTGTCTTGCTCGGGAAGATAGATTTTCCCATACCATTACTGAGATCAAGAAGAAGATTGCACAACTCCAAGCCAATCTCAAGATCCTGGAGGGCGATGTCTATGAGGACCGCCAAGAACAAGAGGTTATCCGTGCACAATTTCGTACCGTAGCCCAGTCTTCTGATGCCCTTAAAGATACTCTGAAGATACTGGAGGAGAAGCACCGGGCTTACGCTCACCTCGATAATCCTGCTGTTGTAGCTCAAGAAGTCGAGCACCGAGTCAAAGCTAAGATTGATGCTAGAGTTGCCCGTCTCTGAGGACGATTAAAAGAGTTGTGCACTGATCAGTAGCATCAGTGGTTGTTTCTTCTTTCTTTGTTTTTCTTGGATTTTGATTGAGGCATTAATAAGTCCTCAGATGTAGTTTGCTTTTGGTTCCCCGTTTGAAAGAAATAAAAGTTTTTTTTCTTTTGTCCTCAGATGGACGTAACACAACATCGTAGTTTGTTAAGAACGTCCCACAAGGGGACTTTGGTAGACCTATTATTTTTTGCGCACTTGGGTGCAAGTAATAAGTTTGGAGCAAAAAACCATATCAGAGGTGATATGCACGTGATAGGTTTTGGGGACTTAACACCGCTGGCGTACTTAGAGTTAAGTACGGGCGGTAAGTTTAGGTGACGACCGATGTCAGATGTATTATGGATGTGACAATCGATAACCATATAGAGAGGTTTGCTCAGAGGTAAGGAGGATATGGCAAACTCTATTGGGGAGGATGTGAGGACGATAGCTCAGAGGTAACATGTACGTGAGCTAATCGATAGTCATACAGAGAGGTTAGGTATGATCATGGTATTTTGTGAAAGAAAAAGAAAATGAGCCAGAGGTAATATGGATATAGCTATTTTCTTTGGATGGGAAAATGGGCATCTCATAGTTTATAGGTAGTGTAGACGTAAATTGTTTGCTTTTGTTGAGGGTATCCCACTGGGAGATCTTTGGTGGACCTATTACTTCTTGCACACTGGAGTGCAAGTAATAAGTTCGAGACAAGCCCAGCCAGAGGTGATATGGACGTGACAGGTTTTGTGGTCTCATTACTTCTTGCACACCTGAGTGCAAGTAATAAGTTCGAGACAAGCCCTGCCAGAGGTGATATGGACGTGGCAGGTTTTATGGCCTCATTACTTCTTGTGCACCTGAGTCCAAGTAATAAGTTCGAGACAAGCCCTTCCAGAGGTGATATGGATGTGGAAGATTTTGTGGACTTAACACTGCTGACATACTTAGAGTTAAGTACAGGTGATAAGTTTAGATGACGACCAATGTTAGAGGTATTATGGACGTGATAATCGATAGTCAAACAAAGAGGTTTGCTCAGAGGTAATATGGATATGGCAAACTCTAATGGGGATAACCGATTAGGACAGTAGTTCAGAGGTGATGTGGACGTGAACTAATACCCAAGGGAACTGATTATGAGTGGTCTAACCGAAAGTGTGGATAGACTTGAAGGTGGCTCTGCTGGGGAGATTTTTGAGGATCCATTGTTTGTTGCATATTCAGAATTTCTGAATACAGACAATGTCTTTCATCAAACTTTTGTGGCAAGAAAAGTGTATATTGTGCTTACACCCTTACTGGGGATGAACAATGGGAAACGTATACTGTACATTTTTTTTGCCCCGTTTATAGTAAAAAAAAGTACAAGTCTAGCTTAGACATAGTACTTTTTGAGGAACTTGTCGTTGATAGGCATCATGAGCAAGTTTCTATTGGATCTTGCGAGCCGGTAGGAGCCGTTGGAGAACAAGAACTCCACAATGAATGGACCCTCCCATTTAGATTAGAATTTACCAGCCATTTTATGGATCATAACCATCGGTGTTCTTACTGTCAAGACGAGGTCACTCACTTGGGAAGTCCTCTTCTTGACCCATTTGTTAAAGGCTCCCGAGAGACGTGCTTGGTACAGCTCAATGCGTTATTGAGCTAAGAGATGCTTCTCGTCGAGTGCTTCCAACTCTTGTAACCGTCGACGATGATTGTCGTCAATGGTCAATCGGTTGGACATAGCCACTTGAAGTGACAAGATTTGGATCTCGAGTGGAAGGACCGCTTCCCTTCCGTAAACTAAGATAATGACGTACTGCCAGTAGGTGTCTTGACCGTTGTACAATCGGCCCAGTGATAATCACCCAGCTTCTCATTTTAGTCGCGCTTATTGGATGACACGAACTTCTTGAGTAGCTTTATGATGGTCTTATTGAATGTTTCTACCAGACCATTTGTTGTTGGGTTATAGGCAGTCGAGGCTACATTCTGGATTTATTTTTTGTCACAAAACCGATAAAAAGCATAACTTGGAAACTTTAGACTATTATCGTGGATGATCCTCCGTGGTAAGCCAAAGCGGTATATGACGTGATTCTTGACAAATATGATCATATTTAAGGTCTTGACTTCAGCGAGTGGAACAATTTTCGCCCATTTGGAGAAGTAGTCGATGATAGCCAAGATAAACCAATGTCCCTTAGAAGAAGGTGGACTAATTGGCCTGATAATGTCCATTCTTCATGCTTCAAATGACTAAGATACTACCGTTCGGTATAGAAATTATGAGAGCTGGTGGATAAAGTCTGCGTGGATTTGGCACGCTTGGCACTTTCTCGTATAGTCAACAGCCTAAGCGACTATTGTCGGCCAATAGTAACCCATTCTCCAGAGACTGTCCTGTTGTTTGGGCCTGGGCTGATGGGCACCGTAAACCTCGTCGCGAACCTCGTAGAGAGCTTGCTTCACTTCTGCATTCGATAGGCATCATAGCAGAAGACCGTCGTATGAACGGCGATACAATATTTTGGTAGCGGTATCGCAATAGAACCAGAGGGAACGTCTTCTGATGGAAGTGGCTTCCTTTGGGTTCTCGGGAAGAATTCTATAGACTGCGTAGTCGATGAATAGGAGTATCCAGTCTTGGGAGTCGGTGTTTAGTAAGTTGTCGAACTGGAGAGATACTATATTAGCGGCAACTGTTTTGTCATCGAAATCTAAGATGAGGGCATTAGTGTCGAGCAGACAATGTATGTACCACTTCAGTGTACAGCAATCCCGCATCACAAAGTGGATGTATCGATGGTAGTGACAGTACTTTCGATTATTTACCTCGACTGCCTCAACAGGGCGCTTGACGACGGGGAGTCGAAGCTTGTTTTTCTTCACTAGCACGTCGAAGATTGCCATGATGTCATCATCTTTGAAGGAATAAGTTTTCTTCGGTTTTGGACCTCTGCGAGTTTTTGCTCGGACTTCTTGGTTATATTGGCGACAAGAGCCTGCTTCCCCTTTCCATCCCGGGCGCTATTGCCGCTGTTTTGTTACTTTTGTAAGGGCATTTTTTCCTATCATCAGCGACGGAGATCTATATGCCCAAGAGGCGGGCGTCCTTTACTTTCTTCTCAACACCGACAATATTTATGTAAATGCTTTCTAGTCTTTAAACTGAGAGTCATCCATCCAGAGTCTGACCGAGGGAAGAAGATTTCTCCGACAGGTGTCCAATATCGTGGACTCAGGGTTACCGGGGGGTAACTTTAGCGACGCTTGCCTGTACTGCTCAATATATTTCCATACAAACTCTTTCTCCCTTTGCGTAATATCCATTAAATAGGATATCATTATTTCATTTCCCTCGTCGTAGAACTGAGCAAGGAAAAGACCTTTGAGGTCGTCAAACGACGAAATACAATTATCCTGGAGGCTGCAGAACCAATCGAAAGCTATTCCAGACAACGCCCCGATAAAGAGCTTGGTCAAGAGGGCATCGTTGTGAGGCATATGCCCCATTGTCGTCTCGAAGTAACTCATGAATTAACGGAGAGATATCTTCCCATCAAACAGAGTCAGGTTAAAGGGCTTGTACTTGAGCGGGTACGGTACGTCTCTCCACTCGAAGGGATACGGTTGTCAAATCCCGAGCTTGCGTAATGAGTCCCAATTTCCTATTGAGTCTAGGCGGGCTCGGAGTTCTCGTACCTCCCGTATTGTTTCTCGGGCTTCATCAACTGCGAAAGGGGCAGATGATCTGTTATGTCCCAATTTCCGTGGAATCGATAGTCATCCCCCGGGCGTGACGTCGTGCATGCCTACGTTGCGTACCGTATAAGGCTAAGGTATTTTGCATAACGAGTACATATTCAGAGTACGCAGATAGTTGAAACACAAAATTGAAACATAAAAAAGTTCTCTTTATTGATAATGAACATCTTTTACAAACTCTTGAATGAGTCGGATAGTTGTCACGCGGGTTTACAAAAGTTGACACAAAATGAGATAGTTGTCCTCTACATTACATCCTTGTACTAAAACTTCAAACTGTTAAAGACCTCCAGGTGGGACAATCGCTTTTCCACGGAGCTGCATGAGTTATGGTTGCTAGCTCCTAGGTCTTCAAAATGCTTCAACTAAGGCACGATCTGGACGTGCCGGTTGGTGGACTGGAACGGGAAGTAGCTTCAGCTCCTCGCAGGATCTCCTTGGTGCGGGGAACCTGTTTCAACGAGGGTCAGTACATCAAAATGCACTGGTGAAGGCGAGCTAACCCAACTATACCAATCAACACATTATTTATATGAAGCATGCAAGTTATTTGTGGTCTTTCTATCTTGCCTTAGTTCATTCTACAAGCAAGCAATAGATATAGATATTACTGAAATAAACTTGCCACCCTTCGGCGACTTTTACCTGCCCGTCTGAACCACCTGCACAATACTTATCATGTCATTTCCTGCCACGAAGACACAAGTTAGCTTGCACAGGTTTAAATATACATGAGGGGTCACTGGCATTATGCCATAGTGGACAAATTAGTATTGGGCGAGAATGGAATTCAACGAAAGAACATGAGGCACCGTAAACCATCCCGCCCGAACACGAGACTATCACTAAGTCCGTCTGGATTGGAACAATGCCAGTGCCCCAGCAACCGTCCACAGGAACCATAAATCCTTATGCACAAGTTGTCCGTGACCATGATACATTCAAATCAACTATCGTAAGGAGCAGTTTGAGGCAATACGTACACGAAACAAGTTTCATGGCATGATTTATTTTGCATAGTCTTCCTGATCAGTTTATTCTATAACAAGGTGTGTTCTATATATAGCACAATTTATAGAAGAACTATACATTCTAACTAAAATTTGAAGCATAGGAAGAACATTCTAAACGAACTAGCATGTAATAAGGTAACCGTTCACAAGTTGATTGACGAGCACAAATAATCCAAGTATATTCCTTTTCTTTATCTTGATATCTTTTAGTTATTAAGGTATCGTTTGATCGGGACAAGCATGAATGCAAGATTTTTAGATGTGAAGACTTGGAAGAAGGGTCAACTGAATCGAATAGAGCCACTCACAAGTTGGTTGGTGAAAGGAAAGGAAAGGAAAGAGGTGCTTCAGGACTCCGCTCGTATATCGTCTACTGCACGATCACCTGCATTGCCACGAACAGTTGATCAATACCTCTTCTACTCTTTCCAAGCTCGGAATTGAAGTGTAGTTCAACGAACAAAAATAATGAAATTCATCGAAATCGTTTAAGAAAATGCAAACAAATTCGAAAACCAACTCAAAGCACGAAAGCAATAAGACGACAGCAAAAACTAGGCAAAAAAACTTGCAGCGGAGATGTCCCTCTTAACACTGCCGCTAAGCCCATCCTCGGGTCATGGTCCACTGAATATGGGAATTGATTCCGAAGAAGAAAATCCATAACGAGAATAAGATCTTGTTTCAATCTATCCCGATCGAATGATACCGACTTGTATTTCTTAGTCGCGCTTCCCGAATAGGGGGAACGGGGCACCACATCCTAACCAACTAATTAAAAGTTTCGTCCACGAAACTTAGGAATAGAACCTACCACTATAAAACAATGAAGGGAACCTTTCCCTCATCTCAGATTCAAGCTCCCAAGTTTATTCTTCGACCGAATAATTTTTCCAAAGCACGCGCATGAGAGGAACCGAACGACTTCGAAGCAGCTTCTCTTTGTGATGTAAGATCCGCACAGGATGTTCAACATAAGTCAAGTCTGCCCTTAGGTCCAGTTGATCAAGATCCACCACATGACTCAGGTCGTACACGTATTTTCTAAGCTGTGAAACATGGAAGACATCGTGTACTTCAGATATGATGGTGGCAGGGTAAACTAATATGCGACTGGGACGACTCGCTTTAGTATCTCGAACGGGCCGATGAATCTTGGACTTAGCTTTCCCTTTGCTCCAAATATGGTAACTCCTCGCATGGGTGAGACTTTAAGGAATACTCGATCACCTTCTAAGAACTCAAGAGGTCGTCGATGCGTGTCTGAGTAACTTTTCTGACGACTCTGTGCTACCTTTCGTCGTTCACGGATCAAACGGATCTTCTGGACGGTTTGCTCCACGAGTTCCGGGCCAAGAATTTGCCGTTCACCAACTTTATCCCAACAGATCGAGGATCTGCACTTTCGCCCATACAATGCCTCATACGGCGCTATCTGAATGCTGGATTGATAGCTATTGTTGTATGCAAATTCGGCTAACGGTAGATGCATGTCCCAACTAGTCTTCAAGTCCAAGACGCAGAGTCGTAGCATATCTTCAAGGATTTGGTTAACCCATTCTGTTTGGCCGTCTGTCTGAGGATTGTAAGCGGAGCTGAACTTTAATTTTGTCTACATTACTGACTGAAGGCTCTCCCAAAAATGTGATAAGAATCAACCATCTCTATCGGAGACAATGGATACGGGCACGCCATAGAGTCAAATGATCTCGTTGAGGTAGATCTGGGCCAGGCGATCGGTACTCCAAGTACTTTGGATAGGCAGAAAGTGAGCTGACTTGGTGAGTCGATCCACGATGACCCAAGCGGCATCATTCCTCCGTTGCGTCTTCGGCAAACCAACAATGAAATCCATCGTTATATGTTCTCATTTCCACTCTGGTATAGCAAGGTTTTGCATCACTCCGTCCGACTTCTGGTGCTCGGCCTTTACCCTCTGACAAGCCATGCATTGCGACATAAACAACGCCACATCTCTTTTTATGCCGTGCCACCAAAATATTATACGGAGGTTTCGATACATCTTTGTGCTACCCAGATGTGAATTGTAACTCGTATAGTAGGCTTCGGTGAGTATCTCTTTTCTAAGGGTTGCATCGTTAGGAACGCACAATCTTTGCTTCACTCGCATCATCCCGTCTGTGCTTACCGCAAAGTCGGTTGCCTTACCTGCTAAGATAAGACTTTGCATCTTTTGCAGGAATAGGTCATCCTTCTGAGCGGACTTAGCTTTTTCTAACAAGTCAGGTTTGAGGCACAGGTGAGCCACTTGTTACCCCCTTTTGTATCTGATTCAGAGTGTAACGCCCAGACTTTCAATATCCTGACGTAGCTTGTCATCGATAGCCAAGCTCCCAATGAACACTCGACTCAGCGCATCAGCTACAACATTACCCTTGCCCGGTATGTATCTGATCATCAAGTCAAAATTGCTAAGGAGTTCAAGCCAACGTCGTTGACGTCGATTTAAATCCTTTTGTGTATAGAGATATTTTAGACTTTTATGGTCCGTATAGATCTCGTATGACACACCATAGAGGTAGTGCCTCCATAACTTCAGTGCAAACACCACCGCCGCGAGCTCCAAGTAGTGCGTTGGGTAATTCTTCTTGTGAGGCTTCAACTGCCTCGACGCAAAGACTATCACATTATCCCTCTACATAAGGACACATCCCAAACCCTTTCCTGAGGCGTCGTTATATATCTTAAAGTCATCGGGTCCGTCCGGAAGGGTAAGAATTGGTGCTGAGACAAGTCGTTATTTTAACTCCATAAATGAAGCTTCACAGTCATCCGTCCACGCGAACGTTACTCCCTTCCGAGTGAGCTGGGTCAGAGATGAGACGATTCTTGCAAAATCCTTTATAAATCTTCTATAGTAGCCTGCTAGACCAAGAAAACTCTGAATGTCGCTAGCTGACTTAGGTCTTCTCCAGTTCACGATGGCTTCTATTTTCTTTGGGTCAACTGAGATGCCCTCTGCAGAAATAATGTGCCCAAGGAAGGATATGTTGTCCAACCAGAACTCGCACTTACTGAGCTTCGCGTACAACTTGTTGTCTCGAAAAGTTTGAAGCACCATCCGTAGGTGTCCTGCGTGTTCATCCTTATTCTTCGAGTACACTAAGATGTCGTCTATAAAAACTACCACAAATTTGTCAAGAAAAGGTCGGAACACACGGTTCATCAAATCCATAAAAGCGACAAGAGCACTCATCGGTCCAAATAGAATAACAAAAAACTCATAATGGCCATAACGGGTTCGAAAAGCTGACTTCGACATGTCCTCGGGCCTAATCTTTAGTTGGTGGTAGCCCAAGCGAAGATCAATTTTTGAAAACATCGATGCACCTTGCAACTAATCAAAGAGGTCGTCTATCCTGGGAAGGGGATACATGTTTCTGATAGTGACCTTATTCAGCTTTCGATAATCTTGGAACTGTATCCCCAGGCCTTTTCGCTTTAGTGGATTCGTCCACACCCGCTGCTTTGGCTGAAAAAGCATCTTATCTCCGATGCAGAGTCGCAATGTTCCGTCTTTCTTCTTTACGAAGAGCATAGGCACGCCCCAAAGAGACACGCTCGGACGGATGTACCCACGATCTAGTAGTTCCTGAAGTTGGCACTTTAACTCCTTTAGTTCAGCAGGGGCCATTCTGTACGGAACCTTGGAAATCGGCTGAGTATTTAGGAATGTGTCGATGGTGAACTCGATCTCTCAATCAGTTCGTATGCTGGGTAGTTCGCTCGAAAACACATCAGGGAACTCCGCCACAATGGAAGAAGACTCAATGTTTGCGTAATCCAGCTGTGTGTCCCGAACCGACGCCAAGTATCCCACGCATCCTAAGTGTAGCATCCATCGAGCAGACATTGCAGATATCACCATGCAGGCCCTGGACGCATCAGTTGCTGGACTACTCATGTAGCATAATTTGACTTCTCCAGGTAGCCGAAAGATGACTCATTTCTCTGCACATTCGATAGTTGTTGAGCAAGCGCCAAGCCAATCCATCCCCAAAATGATGTCGTAATCCCGAACATCAAGGACTAATACATCGAGCGAGAGTTTCCTTCCTCCAATACAGAAATAACCGTCTTGACATACTGAATGGACAGGTATTTTTGTGCCCGATGGGGGTGTTAACACTAAGGTCTAGATACAATGGTATCATTTCTATATTATTTTCTACGACAAAATTCATGGATATAAAGCTATGCGTTGCACCAGAATCAAATAGCACACGTATAGGTTTGTTATTGAAAAGTAATATACCTGGCACAACGGTGTCCGATGCCAGGGCTTCTTTCCGTGTCATAGTGTACACTCGGCCCTGAGCTTGACGATACTCTTACTGCGGCACAACTCGATTGGCTTGGGGTATTGTGGAAGGATTTAGACGTTGAGGGCGGCGATCAAGGAGGCATGGACAGTCGCGAATGGCATGGTCTGGATCTCCATAAGCGAGGCATAATTTATGTTTGAAACGACAACTGTCGACCAGTGTGCCCTGGTTTCTTATAGAAGGAACATGTTTGCCCCAATCGCCATTTTTGATGACCGTAGTTATTTGGATGCTTTGGAGCGTTGTTTTCTTTCTCGTTGCTATGGCGCTTGTGATTGGAATGCACAGTGCCGACAGAAACTAGAGGATACTACGGTTCAAGGGATAGGGCATGGTTGAGGACTTCTCGCATTGCTTGGTACTGAGGAACATCTATGTGTGCATGGATGGCAGGTCGCAGGACACCTTCAAAACTTTTAGCACGACTCGCTGTATCAGGTAAATATGAACTTACAAACTTGGCGAGCCGGTTGAACTCGATGGAGTACTGCTTTACAGTCATACTGCCTTGACGGAGCTGCACGAACTCATTTCCCTTCTGCCAACGAATGGGAGGGGGTATGAACTCCTCTTCGAACGCGTCACAAAAAGTAGCCCATGCGATCGTCTCCTCATCATCGTCAACTGGAAGAGATCTTCGATGCACGTCCCACCAATCGTGGGCGTTCAAGCAAAGTTGTAGTTGGGCACACGCAACACGCTCTGCTCAGGTACCTCTAGCAGTTTGAAGTGATCCACAAGTTCGGCCAGCCAATCACTGCTTTATGGTCATACTGCCTTGATGGAGTTGCACGAACTCATTTTCCTTCTGCCGATGAATGGGAGGGGGTATGAACTCCTCTTCGAACGTATCACGGAAAGTAGCCCATGCGATTGTCTCCTCATCATCGCCAACTGAAAGAGATCTTCGATGCATGTCCCACCAATCGTGCGCGTTCAAGCGAAGTTATAGTTGGGCACACGAGACACGCTCTGCTCAGGTACCTCTAGCAGTTTGAAGTGATCCTCAAGTTCGGCCAGCCAATCTAGAGCCACGATTGGGTCTTCAGTCCCCTTAAATGGCATATTGTAGACCTTTTTGAAGTCGACAATGTCGAAGGTAGTCACATCCTTCTTCCTTGGAGTTTGAGATATTTTGACTTCAAGTGCGGGTTGCTCCACCGGTGTCGCTGTTATTGCCGTCGTTTGCTCTCGCTTCCGTACTCTTTTTTCTCTCTCTCTCGATATCCTTCTTTCATCCATCTTCCCAACGAAATTTATTGGTACACCATCCATGAATGGTTGGAGGCCAAGGTCTGCACGATCTATTGCAGGGTATCTACTTGCTTCTGTTGGACTGCAAATCGGGCTTCTAGATTGCCTTCAAACTTGCTTTGCCTCTCTTTCGCATGCTTCTCGGCTCGTTCATAACGAGCCTCATCTCTCTATTGACTAGCCTCAAGCGTCCGCATTATTTGCTAAATTGGAACGACACGAGACATGGCTCACTGACTTCGAGAACTTCCCGATGTGCAAGAACTACTTTCTTGGGCTTAGGTCTCGCCCAGTGCTAGCGATGACGCTTGCGCTTGATTCATTCCTTCAAAAGAAGGTAACTTATGTTAGGATCATAATGTATTATGGACTTATTGTATGAAACATATCTTATTTTGGCCTAACGAGTTCAAGAGTTCACATAGGGATTAGATCGTTAAAGGAACTTTTCCAATATGAGGGTCAAAGGAAATTGAAGTTGTGCTCTGATACCAATATGTCATGCCCCAATTTTCGTGGAATCGATAGTCGTCCCCCGGACGTGACGTCGTACGTGCCTAGGTTGCGCACCGCACAAGGCTAAGATATTTTGCATAACGAGCACATATTCAAAGTACGCAGATAGTTGAAACACAAAATTAAAACATGGAAAAGTTCTCTTTATTGATAATGAACATCTTTCACAAACTCTTGAATGAGTCGGATAGTTGTCCTGCGGGCTTACAAAAGTTGACACAAAATAAGATAGTTGTCCTCTACATTACATCCTTGTACTAAAACTTCAAACTGTCAAAGACCTCCAGGTGGGACAATCGCTTTTTCACGGAGCTGTATGATTTATGGTTGCTAGCTCATGGGTCTTCAAAATGCTTCAACTAAGGCATGATCTGGACATGCCGGTTGGTGGACTGGAACGAAAAGTAGCTTCAACTCCTCGCAGGATCTCCTTGGTGCGGGGAACCTATTTCAACGAGGGTCAATACATCAAAATGCACTGGTAAAGGCGAGCTAACCCAACTATACCAATTAATACGTTATTTATTTGAAGCATGCAAGTTATTTTTGGTCTTTCTATCTTATCGTAGTTTATTTTAAAATCAAGCAATAGATATAGATATTACTAAAATAAACTTGCCACCATTCGGTGACTTTTACCTGCCCGTCTGAACCACCTGCACATTACTTGCCATGTCCTTCCCTGCCACAAAGATACAAGTTAGCTTGCACAGGTTTAAATATACATGAGGGGTCACTGGCATTATGCCATAGTGGACGAATTAGTCTTGGGCGATAATGGAATGCAACGAAAGAACACGAGGCACCGCAAACCATCTCGCCCGAACATGAGACTATCACTAAATTTCGTCCGGATCGGAACGGTGCCAGTGCCCCAGCAACCGTCCGTAGGAACCATAAATTCTTGTGTACAAGTTGTCCATGACCAAGCGACATTCAAATCAACTATCGTAAGGAGCAGTTTGAGGCAATACATGCACGAAATAAGTTTCATAGCATGATTCATTTTGCATAGTCTTTCTGATCAGTTTATTCCATAATAAGGTACGTTCTACACATAACACAATTTATAGAAGAAGAATACATTCTAACTAAAATTTAAACCATAGAAAGAACATTCTAAACGAACTAGCATGCAATAAGGTAACCGTTCACAAGTTGATTGATGAGTACAACAATCCAAGTCGATTCATTTTCTTTATCTTGACATCTTTTAGTTATTATGGTATCGTTTGATCGGGACAAGCAAGAATACAAGATTTATAGATGTGAAGACTTGGAAGAAGGGTTAACTGAATTGAATATAGCCACTCACAAGTTGGTTGGTGGAAGGAAAGGAAAGAGGTGCTTCAGGACTTCGCTCGTACGTTGTCTACTGCACGATCACCTGCATTGCCACGAACAGCTGATCAATACCTCTTCTACTCTTTCCAAGCTCGGAATTGAAGTGCAGTTCAACGAACGAAAACAATAAAATCCATCAAAATTGTTCAAGAAAATGCAAACAAATCTGAAAACCAACTCAAAGCACGAAAGCAACAAGGCGACAGCGAAAACTAGGCAAGAAAACTTGCAGCGGAGATGTCCCTCTTGACTCTGCCGCTAAGTCCATCCTCGGGACATGGTCTATTGAATATGAAAATCGATTCTGTTGAAACAAATCCATAACGAGGATAAGATTTTGTTTTAATCTATCCCGATCGAATGATACCGACTTGTATTTCTTAGTCGTGCTCCCTGAATTGGGGGAACGAGGCACCACATGATCCGGACAGGAGATATTGTCGCCAGCGGGTGGAGCGGTTTCATTTGAATCCCCATTTGTCCCCAGGTCCAGGCTTGCTTGACCAGAGGTCCTAACTGGTTGTGAGGCTATATTCGTCTTAATTTTCTGCATTGTTGGGTGAAGACCTGCATTAACGCGCTTATGGTTTGCATCATGGCCTCGAGGGTTTCGAGGCATTATGGATCGTTGGGCCCCTCGTGATCGTCCCCTGCCATGTATATTATTCTCACATGGAGTGAAATGGATGTAACGATAGATGACGCACTTTCTGCCTCAGACTCTTGTCGTGAAAAGTCATCCAAGAAAGTTGGTAGTGACTCATCCTCTTCGGACTTGGAGGGAACACTATCCTCAACGTAGAAAGCTGCATCCTCTTGACGAGGGTGACTACCCCCAGGGATCTCAGCATCTGTTCCTTGGGAATCACCGTCTTCTCGGAACGCCAGATTATCATAGAGGATCGGGGGATTACAACCCCCGGCTTGGGTAGCCACCTGGGGTCCTAAGGAAGAACTACCCCCAGTGGCTAACTTCTTCTTCTTTGAGCGGGTACCTAGGAAAACACATTTTGTGGGTTCCGCTGCCTGTCCTCGTTGGACCTATCTTCTTGACTCGCTGGCCGAGAGCGATAGACTGGAGGTACTGGAATTTTGATCTCCCCTTATGGAGGGGGCCTTCCGAGCAGAATAACATAAGGCAAAGGGTAGCTCCTCTGCCTCTAGTGCTTGGTCAAGAGGGCATCGTTGCGACGAAAATCAGAACGATGCCATGCAATTATCCTGGACGCTGCTGAACCAATCGAAAGTTATTCCAGACAACGCCCCGACAAAAGGCTTGGTCAAGAGGGCATCGTTGCGAGGCATATGCCCCGTTGTCGTCTCGAATTAACTCATGAATTGACGGGAAGATGTTTTCCCATCAAACAAAGTCAAATTAAAGGGCTTGTACTTGGGCGGGTACGGTACGTCTCTCCACTCGAAGGGATACGGTTGTCGAATCCCGATCTCGCGTAATGACTCCCGATTGCCCATTGAGTTTATGAGGGATCAGAGTTCTCGTACCTCCCGTATTGCTTCTCGGGCCTCAACGACTGCGAAAGGGGCAGATGATCCAGACAGGGGATGATTGCCGCCAGCGGGCGGAGCGATTGCTGAATCCCCATTTGTCCCGGGGTCCAGGCTTCCTTGAACAGAGGCCCTTACTAGTTGTAAGGCTATATTCGTCATGATCTCCAGCATTGTTTGGGTCAAGGCATGCATTGACGCGCTCATGGTTTGTATCATGGCCTCGAGGGTTTCGAGGCGTTGTGGATCATTGGGCCCCTCGTGATCGTCCCATGTCATGTATGTTGTTTTTATATAGAGAGAAATAGATGGGACGGTGGATGTCGCACTTTCTGCCTCAGGCTCTTACCGTGACTAGTCATCCGAGAAAGTTAGTAGTGCCGCATCCTCTTCGGACTCGAAGGGAACACTGCCCTCAGCGTAGAAAGCTGCGTCCTCTTGACGAGGGTGGCTACCCCCAGGGATCTCAGCATCTATTCCTTGGGAATCACAGTCTTCTCGGAAGGCCGGATTATCATAGAGGACCGGGGGATTACAACCCCCGGCTTGGTAGCCACTTGGGGTCCTAAGGAAGAACTACCCACAGTGGCTGACAGCTTCTTCTTTGAGGGGGTGCCCAGGAAAACAAATTTTGTGGGTTTCACTGCCTGTCCTCGTTGGACCAGTCTTATTGACTCGCTGTGTCACTACCCAATTCTAGAAAATAGGGTAATTTTTTTTTTTATTTGATAAATAGTGTATTTTATTTAATTAATTATATTTATATTTATTTAGTGCTTGTATTATTTTTTAATGATTGTTTTAGGGTTTTGGCTAGCCTGGACCCATGTCAGACCCTAGTGGACCCATGTCCGACCCAGCCCACACCCTTGTGAGAATTATTTTGGGGCTTAGAAATATTTATTATATTTTTAGTGGGTTAGTGGGAGAGATTTGGAGTTAGTTTGAGTGTTTTTGGAACCCGGAACCGAAAACCAAGTCAAGTAGTGGTGTTTTGGGAATTTGGTGACTTATGTAACCTCTTTAACTACATGGCCGGCCCCTACCTACCCCCATTTTCGTGGAACACAGCAGCAGCCCCCCTTTGTGTTCTTCACTTCTTCTTCACTCTTCTTCTTCTCCACTTCTTCTTTCTTCTTCCTTTCTTCTCCAAGTGTGAGGAGCTTAGATCTAGTGTGAAAGCTAGATTTGGTGGCTTGGAGCTTGAAGGAGGTGATTTCTAGTAGATCGGAGACTTTGGCCTTGGGATTCAAACTCTCAAGAGATAAACCTAACTTTTCCCTTGCTAATTATTTTTATGTAGTGTAATTAGTGTTGTAGAAACTTTCTAGACCCTAAGCCTACCCGTAGGAGGAAGTTGGAACTAGTTTGGTTGAGTTTAGAGACTTTGACATTAGGTTTTGTGTCAAATTCGGGTGGAATCCGAATTTGGCCCAATTTTGGGTGATGCCCTAGGTTAGACGGACCTAGGTAGACGTTGTCGGGTGTCTAGAGGGTGAGTGTGTGTCTCCGTTTGGACACGGGAAGCCGTGTCGCGGAGAAACGGGCGTTTCGGGCGAAATTGAGGTTTTTCGTCGTCGCCGATTCTAAGTGCTTGCGCGTTTCCGCCACGGGCCTAGAATCGATGTAGGAGCATATTTTCTAGGATCTAGACATCGTTTAAAGCGCGTGGGTAAATTTTGGGCCGATTCCGAGTTCGTTTGGTGTGCGTTTCAGGAGGTTTTTCGAACCGCGCACCACGTGTTCGTCGAAATGAACGAACGGCCATTTCGACTTGGTTTCATTATTTCGGGCTTATGCGCGCGTTGGGTTAGTATCGGGGAGTGTGTGCTAGAGTTTTTGAGTTATATTTTATATATTTTAGGGTATTGGTGAGTGTCGGGGTCGTTGGGCGTGAGTGGGGCGTGTTGTTTGTGTGTTGTGTGCATTGTGTTGTGTTAGTGTATATGTGTCTATATATATATATATATATATATATATATATATATATATGTATATATTTATATGTATGTGTGTTTATGTATATATATTTATATATATATGTGTGTATTTATATCTATGTGCTTGTGTGTGTATATGTCTATGTGTATATATATATGTATGTGTAAGTGTGCTTGTGTGTGTATATGTATATATATATATATATATTTGTGTATGTGTATGTATATATATCTTAGAGTGTATTGGTATGTATATATATATATATATATATTTGTATGTGTGCATATATATATTAATATGTGTGTTTATATATATATATAGCTATGTATATATTTGTGTGTGAGTGTGTGTATTAGTGTGTTTGTTAGTGTGTTAGTGTGAGTGTTAGATAGTAGATATAACTGTATATATATATATCTATCTAGTAGTGTATATATATATACTATATATATATATATATATATATATATATATATATATATATATATATATATATATAGGGTGATATGTATATAAGTATATAGGCGTGTGTGTGTGTGTGTTTGTGATGGAGGGGGGGAGCCACCAGACTGCACAGCAGCAGCAGCTACTGCCCCCAACAGCAGCAGCAACAAGGGGCAGCAGCAACAGCCAATATGAAGCACAGCAGCAGCAGTAGAAGTACATGCAGCAGCAGCAGCAAGCTCCAGCAGTAGCAGCGGCTAGTAGCAAGGGTTAGTGAGGTTTAGTGAGAAAGAGAGATTTATATATATATATATATGTTGATAGATAGATAGTTATATCAATAGGTAGATAGTTAGATTTATGGATAGATAGATAGATAGATAGGTAAGTGAATAGGTTAGATAGATGTATATATTGTTAGATAGATAACTAGGTAGATTAGATAGTTAGATAAATAGATAGTATGATAGATAATTACATAGATAGATATATAGTTACCTAGATAAATAGGTAAGATAGATAGTATTATAGATAGATAGGTAGTTAGTAGATACATAGATAGATAGATCTATCTATGGATAGATAGATAGGTAGGTATATGGTAGATGCCTATATCTATATGCATATATATATATATATATATATATATATATATATATATATATATATATATATATATATATATACCTAGAGCTAGATATATATTATAGTTAGATATATATATATATGTGTATAGGTAAGGTAATGGGTATTTGGGTATGTGTGTGTGGATATCTATATATATAGGTATATGGATACTTGGATATATAAAAATATGATAGATATATATATTTCCTAGCCTAGATTAATAACTAGGTATATAATTATTAGTTAGATAGCTAGTTAGAGGGGTTCGAGCGGTATCTCAATACCTTGAGATATCCAAGGTATTGAGTTTCGAGTGGGGTATTTGAGCAATAGCGTAGGAAATATATTGGAATGATTTTTATATGTTTATATATATATATATATATATATATTTACGCGTGCTAGCATAGGTTTTAGCGGGTTTAGGCGGGATGCGTGGCCTAGGGCGAGGTATCGGATACCGAGGGTATCCCGGTATCTCGATTAGGCGAGTTTGTGAGTTTAGTAGCTTAATGAGCTCGGTTTGACCTAAAATTTTAGGGGCACCCTAGTTTGACCTAGCTTTGACCATAATTGTCCTTGTTGATCGCAAAAGTCAACGTTTGACCTAGTTTTGACCTAGAGTTGACTTTTTGGACTCCGGGTTGACTTTTTGACCCGATTTTCACCGGTTTGACCCGTTCGACCTAGAATAGCCCTAGAAGCCTATTTTTAATTATTTTATATCAGTTTAAATGCTTAGAACCCTGTTTAATCCTTGCTTTTCGCATTAGGTTCTTGCGACACCGGTCCGGATCTCGATCCTCATCAGTTGCTCAGGACATCAGGCGAGTACCTACCTCTGATAGTTTCTATTTCATGATAGCGTTTATATCACCTGTTCTAGAACTGTAATACTTGATTCTGACACATTATTACACGAGCTGGTACTAGTGGATCCCGTCATGAGATGCTATCCCCCTTACCGTGTTCAGCGGGTACTCTATCACGTGTATTTCATCATGTGCTTCGGGTATTGATTCTCATGTGCTATCATGTGCTTCTTGTGCTCTCGCCTTCGTGTGCGCGAGCTATTATCATGTACGTAGCGTGTTGTGGTTGGATCCAATGGTATTAGTTTGGGAGGGGAGTAGGAGTTGGTTATGTGATCAAAGCCAAACAATATTCATATGTATGTCGGTTATACAACTCACGCATAACGGAGTTATCATAGTATTTTTCATGTGCAACCTAAGTCGATCACATAACAAACTTGTGCTCAAGGCACTTAGCTAGTATTCATGTTTCTCACCTGTAGTTACTTTTCCACTACTTGTATTATTCTCCAGTTTACATTGCAGCTACTTATTGTGCTCCAGCATATATTTATTTCCTGTGCATCTTGTATACTTTTCTATTGCTCGTCATATACACCTTACCATGTATTTGGAGTTGCTTTCAGAGTTATGTACTTCGCTCCAGTCCTGACTGGGCATATTTTTTCCAGAGGATCCTGAGGACTATTGCCCGACGTTCTACGGGCCGGGTGTTGAGGACTATTGTGACCCTGTGATCGAGGAGGAGTGCGCCGAGGAGACGCCGTTAGCACCCTAGTTAGCTAGGTGGGTTTCTTGGGTTGGTCCCAGTGTTTTATTTTGGATGATTGTACTTAATATTTTGTGGCTGTGAGATGTTGTAGCTATTATGGCCTTGGACTGTATTATTTTGGATTGTCTTGCTCTCTTGGTTCTGTTTCTTTGTTTATATCATATCGTGCTTATATTCTCCTCTAGATTTTGTGATTGAGATTATTGATATATATATTGCGTGGTTGCCCTCCTTTTGGAGAGGATTTTGATATATATATATATATATTGCGTGGTTGCCCTCCTTTTGGAGAGGTCATGCCAGATTTTTCTGTGAGATATAGATAGATATGGTTGACCTAGAACGGACCTTTACAGCGTTCTACCTCCGATTCTGTGGCGTAGGCTGGACGTACCCACGGCTCATGCCCGATTTTCGGGTGCGGATCATGACACGTTTTTGGTGGTGGCCCATGCAGGTCCAGTTTTAGGTTTACCTACAATAGGATATAGGATATAAGCTGAGAGAGAGTGTGCTCAATCACAACTAGGACCCTTCCTGCTTTCTTTTGCTATCTTTAATTTTTCTGAAAATTGTTTTCTTTTGCAATATTACTGTCCTTCTTTGATGTTATCGTTTCTTGCACTGTATTGACTTCTTTTGATCTGTGTTCTTCTTGATTCCATTCCAGCACTTGCTTTATTTGATTCCGGGGCTTCCCATAGCTTTGTGTCTGTATCTTTTGCTGTTAGACACCATCTTATTGCTGAACCTTTAGCTAGACTCTGCAAGATCACGACCGGGGGTGGTATCATCCTAGTCCGTGATGTCTGCAGAGACCGGAGAGTTACCTTGGGAGGCCGGGAGTTGAGTGTGTGCCTACTCGTAATGCCACTTCCGAGCTACGATATTGTACTCGGGATGGATTGGTTGAGTATACATTATGCTAGTATAGATTGTCGTGGAGGCAGAGTTTTGTTTAGTCCGCCGGGTGAGCCAGAGTTTCAGTTTGCCAGAGGAGCAGCGGAGCAGACCGAGGGATTCTTCTGCGGAGCCCTGGTGGTAGAGCCGAGGTCGCTACATCCACTGATAGAGGAGTATATGGATGTCTTTCCGGAGGAGTTGCCAGGGTTACCTCCGGACAGAGATGTGGAGTTCTCTATAGACTTGGTGCCAGGCGCGGAGCCGATATCCCAGCACGTCTAAAGAGTCAGCAACAGTGAGCTGATAGAGTTGAAGAAGCAGGTGGATGAGCTTCAGGACAAGGGATTTATCAGATCTAGTTCTTCTCCGTGGGGTGCTCCGGTACTTTTTGTGCCAAAGAAGGATGGGTCGATACGGATGTGTATCGACTACAGGGCTCTAAACAGCCTCACAATCAAGAAAAAGTATCCGCTGTCGCGTATTGATGATCTATTTGACCAGTTGAGCGGAGCGAGGGTGTTTTCCAGGATTGATCTGAGGACAGGCTACCACCAGGTGAAGGTCAGGAAGGAGGATATTTCGAAGACAGCTTTTCGGACCAGATATGGACAGTATGAGTTATTGGTGATGCCGTTTGGGTTGACTAATGCCCCGGCAGTGTTCATGAATCTGATGAATAAGGTGTTCCATCAGCATCTGGACAGGTTTGTGGTGGTATTTATAGATGATATCTTGGTGTATTCGAAGACCCCAGAGGAGCACGAGAAGCATCTGAGGATAGTGTTGGAGACTCTCAGGAAGGAGAAGCTTTATGGAAAGCTCTCGAAGTGTGAGTTCTTCCTTGACAAGGTTGAATTCCTTGGTCATGTGGTGACTGGAGAGGGTATCTCGGTGGATCCGAGAAAGATCATGGCAGTTGAGGCATGGAGTGCTCCGAGTTCAGTAGCCGAGGTCAGGAGTTTCCTGGGGCTGGCAGGTTACTACAGAAGATTTGTTCAGGATTTTTCCCGGATTGCAGAGCCGTTGTCCAGGCTGACTCGGAAGGACGTGGAGTTTGTTTGGTCAGAGGAGTGCCAGATCGCCTTTGATGAGCTAAAGAGGAGGTTGACGACAGCTCCAGTGTTGACGTTGCCATCAGGTTCTGGAGGATTTACTATCTATAGTGATGCATCGGGGAAGGGACTGGGTTGTGTGTTGCAGCAGAATGGGAGGGTGATTGCCTATGCTTCCAGGCAATTACGTCCTCATGAGAAGAACTACCCTACCCATGATTTAGAGTTGGCAGCGGTCATCTTTGCTCTGAAGTTGTGGAAACACTATTTATACGGAGAGCGTATGGAGATCTTCACAGACCACAAGAGCTTGAAGTATGTGTTTACCCAAAAAGAGCTGAACATGAGGCAGAGGAGATGGTTGGAGTTGATGAAGGACTTCGACATATCGTTGTAGTATCATCCAGGGAAGGCGAACGTAGTTGCGGATGCATTGAGCAGGTATCCGGTAGCTATGTGCCTGACTACAGATTGTTATCTTCTGGCAGATCTAGAGAGCTTGGGCATTGAAGTGATAGTGCCTGGAGTTGAGATGCAGATGTGGGGACTGCAGATTCAGTCAGAGTTGGTAGACCGGATCAGGGCTACACAGTTTGAGGATGAGTCCCTGAGGAGCATCAGGGCGCAGGTTCAGATGGGATTAGCAGATGACTTCACCATTGCTGATGATGGTTCTTTGCGGCACGGTTCCACGTTGTGTGTGCCGAGTGGGTCGTTGCGCAAGGAGGTTCTCCAGGAGGCGCATCGATCCCAGTATTCTATGCATCCAGGTGCCAACAAGATGTATAGAGATCTGAGACAGCATGTATGGTGGTACGGGATGAAGCGGAAGGTAGCACGCTTCGTATCCCGATGCTTAGTGTGCCAACAGGTGAAGGCAGAGAGGCAGAGGCCAGGAGGATTACTCCAGCCGTTATCCATTCTGGAGTAGAAATGGGAGCATGTGACCATGGATTTTGTTTCTGGACTTCTCCGTTCTCCAGGCGGGAAGGATGCGATTTGGGTCATCGTAGACAGGTTGACCAAATCGGCCCACTTTCTACCATTCAAAGTGGGTACGTCTACTGAGAGACTAGCAGAGATGTATGTGCGCCAGATAGTCAGACTGCATGGAGTTCCAGTGAGCATAGTATCAGATCGGGACAGTCGCTTCACTTCGTATTTCTGGAGGAGTCTGCAGGCTAGCTTGGGCACCCAGCTCAAGTTTAGTAGTGCATATCACCCACAGACAGATGGTCAGTCAGAGAGGACCATCCAGACGCTTGAGGACATGCTTCGCACTTGTGTTTTGGATTTCAGAGACTCTTGGGAGGATCACTTGCACTTGGTAGAGTTTGCTTACAACAACAGCTACCAAGCCAGTATCGAGATGTCACCTTTTGAGGCGTTGTATGGGCAGAGGTGTTGCACTCCGTTGTCATGGGATGATGTAGGTGAGAGAGCTTTGCTTGGCCCGGAGATGGTGGTTGATGCAGCGGAGAAGGTCAAGCTCATTAGAGATAGACTTCGGGTGGCGCAGGACAGGCAGCGGCATTGGGCCGATAGCCACCGGAGACCTTTGGAGTTCGAGGTATGGCTTAGAATCTAGATTTTGTTCTTGTGTTTGCTTGTAATTGCTTGTTTTAGACTAAGTGCTGAGACCTTGTTTGTGCTAGGTTGGAGATCTGGTGTTCCTAAGGATTTCTCCGACGCGGGGCACTATTCGCTTCGGTGGAGGCGGGAAGCTTAGCCCACGTTTCGTTGGACCCTTCCGTATCCTTGAGAGGGTCGGTGTCGTGGCGTATAGGCTTGAGTTGCCGCCTACGCTGGAGGGAGTTCATGATGTGTTCCACGTATCACAGTTGAGACGGTACGTGGCGGATCCCAGTCACGTATTGGATCACTCGGAGATCGAGGTGTGCCCTACTCTTAGCTATCCAGAGCAGCCGGTGGAGATTCTGGATTGGCGGGAGAAGGTGTTGAGGAACCAGACTATTCCCTTGGTTCGCGTCGCGTGGAGGCACCACTCTCCAAGTGAGTCGACCTGGGAGAGGGAGGATAAAATGCGCGAGCGATACCCCTATCTCTTCGAGCCCTGAGGTATGGTTCTTTCTTTGCATTCCTGTCCTAGTTTCGTCTTCTAATTTCGAGGACGAAATTATTTTAAGGAGGGTAGGCTTGTCA